>JAJEJO010052957.1:23683-67791 GCA_020662805.1 Glaucomys volans
TGGTAGATTCTGGAGATTAGTGCTCTATCTGAAGTGTGTGTGGCAAAGATTTTCTCCCACTCTGAAGGCTCTCTCTTCACATTGCTGATTGTTTCCTTTGCTGAGAAAAAGCTTTTTAGTTTGACTCTATCCCAGTCATTGATTCCTGCTTTTATTTCTTGTGCTTTGGGAGTCATCTTAAGTAAATCTGGTCCTAGGCCAACATGATGAAGATTTGGACCTATTTTCTCTTCTATTAGGTGCAGGCTCTCTGGTCTAATTCCTAGGTCCTTGATCCATTTTGAGTTGAGTTTTGGACAGGGTGAGAAATAGGGGTTTAGTTTCATTTTGCTGCATATGGATTTCCAGTTTTCCCAGCACCCTTTATTGAAGAGGCTATCTTTTCTCCATTGTATGTTTTTGGCTCCTTTGTCAAGTATGAGATATCTGTATTTATGTGGGTTTTTCTCTGTATCCTATATTCTGTACCATTGATCTGCTTGTCTGTTTTGGTGCCAATACCATGCTGTTTTTGTTACTATTACTCTGTAGTACATTTGAAGTTCTGGTATTGTGATACCCCCTGCTTCGCTCTTCTTGCTAAGATTTTTTTTTTAGCTATTCTGGGTCTCTTATTCCTCCAAATGAATTTCATGATTGCTTGCTCTAATTCTATGAGATCCATCATTGGGATTTTAATTGGAATCGCATTGAATTTGTATAGCACTTTTGGTAGCATGGACATTTTGATGATATTAATTCTGCCTATCCAAGGACATGTCTGCCTATCCTTTCCATCTTCTCAGACTTTCTTTAATTTCTTTCTTTAGTGTTCTATAGTTCTCATTGTAGAGGTCTTTCACCTCTTTTGTTAGATTGATTCTCAAGTATTTTGTTTTTCTTGAGGCTATTGTGAATGGGGTAGTTTTCCTAATTTCTCTCTCAGAGGATGCATCACTTATGAATAAAAATGCATTAGATTTATGAGCATTAATTTTATATCCTGCTACTCTACTGAATTCATTTATGAGTTCCAGAAGTTTTCTGGTGGAATTTTTAGGGTCTTCTAAGTGGAGAATCATGTCGTCAGCAAATAAGGATAGTTTGAGCTCCTCTTTTCCTATTCATATTCCTCTAATTTCTTCCGTCTGTCTAATTGCTCTGGCTAGAGTTTCAAGGACAATGTTGAACAGAAGTGGCAAAAGAGGGCATCCCTGCCTTGTTCCGGTTCTCAGGGGGAATGCTTTCAATTTTTCTCCATTTAGAATGATGTTAGCTGTGGGCTTAGCATAGATAGCCTTTACAATGTTAAGGAACGTTCTTACTATCCCTATTTTTTCTAGTGTTTTGAGCATGAAGGGGTGCTGTATTTTATCAAATGCTTTCTCTGCATCTATTGAAATCATCATGTGGTTCTTGACTTTAAGTCTGTTGATGTGGTGAATTACATTGATTGATTTCTGGATGTTGAACCAACCTTGCATCCCTGGGATGAAACCCACTTGATCATGGTGCACTATCTTTTTAATATGCTTTCGTATGCGGTTCGCTAAAATTTTGTTAAGAATTTTTGCATCTATGTTCATTAGAGATATGGGTTTGAAATTTTCTTTCTTTGATGTGTCCTTCTCTGGCTTTGGTATCAGGGTGATATTAGCTTCATAGAATGAGTTTGGAAGGGTTTCCTCCTCTTCTATCTCATGAAATACTTTGAGGAGTATTGGAATGAGCTCTTCTTTGAAGGTCTTGTAGAACTCAGCTGTGAATCCATCCGGTCCTGGACTTTTCTTTGTTGGTAGGCTTTTGATGACTTCTTCTATTTCATTGCTTGAAATTGATCCATTTATGTTGTGTATACTGTAGTTGTAATTGGCATTTTTCTAGTTGCTAGAAATGTTGAACATTTTTTCAAATATTTGTTGACACCTTGTATTTTTCTTTTGAGAAGACTTTGTTCAGTTCCTTTGCATATTAATTGATTGGGTTATTCATAAAAATAGGTCCCCAAAGCCTTAATCTTCACGAGTTCTTTGTGTATCCTGGAAATGAATGTTTTATCTGAGGTGAAGGTGGCAGAGATTTTCTCCCATTCTGTGGGGTCTCTCTTCATTCTCTTGTTTCCTTTTCTATCCCATTTATTGATTTTTGACTTTACTTCTTGAACTTTAGGAGTCTTGTTCATTAATTACACTGACATGTTGGAGAGATGAGCCTACTTTTTCTTCTAGCAGGTACAGGGCTTCTGGTCTAAAACCTTGGCCTTTGATCCACTTTGAGTTGAGTTTCTTGCAGGGTGAGAGATAGGGGTTCAAATTTTGCTACATGTGGATTTCCAGTTTTCCCAGTACTATGTGTTGAAGAGGCTATCTTTTCTCCAATGTATGTTTATGGCACCTTAGCCTAGTGTGGGATAACTTTATTTATGTGGGTTTGCTTCTTTGTCTTCTCATTCTGTTCCCATGGTCTTTGTGCCTATTTGGGTGCAAATACCATATTGTTTTTATTACTATAGCTCTGTAGTATAATTGAAGATCTGGTATCATGATGCCCCCTGCTTCACTTTTCTCACTAAGGATTACCCTGTCTATTCTAGGTCTTTTATTTTTTCAATGGAATTTTGTGACCTTTTTTTCTATTTCTATGAAGAACATCATTGGAATTTTAATAGGCATTGCATTAAATCTGTTTAACACTCTTGGTGGTATGGCCATTTTGGCAATAGTAATGATGCCTATTCAAGAACATGGAAGACCTTCTCATGTTATAAGGTTTTCTTTAATTTCTTTCTATAGTGTTCGATAGTTTTAATTGTAGAGACATTTTACCTCTCTTGTTACATGGATTCCTAGGTTTTTGGCTATTACTAATGGGGTAGTTTTCTTAATTTCCATTTCAGCTGACCCATCTTTGGTTAATAGAAATTCAATTGATTTATGGGTATTGATTTTATACCCTGATACTTGCTGAATTCATTTATGAGTTTTAGAAGTTTCCTGGTGGAGTTTTTAAGTCTTCTAAATCTAGAATCATGTTATTGTCAAATAGGGATAGCTTGAGCTCTTCTTTGCCTATCTGTATCCCTTTAAGTTTTTCTTTTGCTTAATTGCTCTAGCTAGAGTTTCAAATACTGTGTTGGTATCAGTGGTAAAAGAAGCATCCCTTTCTGTTTTTCTCCATTTAGAATGATGTTGGCCTTGGGCTTAGCAGACATAGCTTTTGCAATGTTGAGGAATGTTCCTATTATCACCAGTTTTCCTAGTGTTTGAACATGAATGAATGCAGTATTTTGTCAAAAAATTTGTTTGCATCTAATGAGATAATCGTATCATTCTTGCCTTTAAGTCTATTGATGTGGTGAATTATATTTATCAATTTCTGTATGTTGAATAAACCTTGCATCCCTGAAATGAGATCCACTTGATCATTTGACACTATCTTGTCAACCTGTTTTTGTATGCAATTTGCCAGTATTGTATTAAGAATTTTTGCATCTATATTCATCAGGGTTATTGGTCTGAAATTTTTTTTTTTATTCTTTGATGTGTCTTTGTCTGGTTGTGGAATCATGGTAATACTAGTTTCATATAATGTGTTTTTGATAAGAGCTCCCTCCTTTTATTTTACTTGGAAAAATTTGAAGTGGATTGGTGCTTGTTCTCATTTAAACGTCTAATAGAACTTGACTGAGGACCCATTCAATCCTGAGGTTTTCTGTGTTGGTAGGCTTTGATGACATCTTTAATTTCATTGCTTGAAATATATCTGTTTAAATTTTCTGTGTCATCCTGGTTCAATTTGGATAGGTCATTTATCTCTAGCAATTTGTCAATGTCTTCAAGATTTTCTAATTTATTAGAGTATAAATTTTCAAAGTAGTTTTTGATTATCCTCTGTATTTCAATAGGTTCTAAGGTTATATTTCCCTTTTCACGAAAATTTTAATAATTTAAGGTTTTTCTTTTTTTCAGATAGGTTGGCTAATTGTTTATCAATATTGTTTATTTTTTCAAAGAATCAACTTTTTCTTTGCTTGATTTTTCAATTTCATTATGTTTGGCTCTCATTTTAATTATTTTCTGTCATCTACTGATTTTGGTGTTGATTCATTCTTCTTTTTGTAGGGTTTTGGGATGTGATGTTAGATTATTTATTTGGTGTCTTTCTATTCTATTAATGAATGGGTTCAATGTTAATGCATTTTCCTCTTGAACCACATTTATAGTGTCCCAGAGATTTTGATATATTATATCTCTGTTCTCATTTATCTCTAATTATTAATATTATATTTCACCCTGTATGTCTTTTCTATCCTTGATCATTCAATAGCTATTATTTAATCTCCAGATGTTAAGAATAGCTTCTATTTTTTATTTTATCTTTGATTTCTAATTTCATTCAATTTAACTTGATACAATGCAAGGTATTATCTCTATTTTTTTGTTTACATTTGCTTAGAGTTGTTTGGGGTCTAAGATGTACTTTAGAAAATGATCTATGTGCTACTGAGAAGAAAGTATATTCAGTAATTAAAGGATGAAATATTATATGTACATATCTGTTAATTCTAGATTAAATTGTTCATTGCAATTTTTAGTTCTGTAGTTTCATTTAGTGTTTTTTGTAAGATTGGTACAGTGATGGAAGAGGCATATTAAAGTCACCCAGTATTTTTGTGTTGTGGTCCATTAAATTCTTGATATTGAGAAGTGTTTGTTTGATGTACATAGATACTATAATTTGGGGCATAAATATTTACAATTGTTATGCCTTGTTATATAATTTCTTTAAGCAATATGAAATTGCCTTCTTTTTCTCTTTTGATTAATAATGGCTTAAGTATTCTTTTGGTAATATGAGAATAGAAATTCCTCCTTGTTTGCAAGATCCATGTGAAGGATATGTTTTTTTCCCATCCTTTCACTTTCAACCTGTGTATGTCTTTGCCTATGAGATGAGTATATTGGAGACAGAATATTGTTGTGTCTTCTTTCTCAATCCAATCTGCCAGTCTATGTGTTTTGATTGATGAGTTGAGGCTGTTTACATTCAATATTATTATTGAAAGATAATTTGTATTTCCTGTCATTTTGATTTATTTTTAGTTTTTAACTTGTATTAGTTTCTCCTTTGATTGACTATTCTACTAGTGTAGCTTCCCCCTCTGCTGGTTTTCATTTTCATTTTTTCCTCATAAAATACTTAATCAAATATGTTTTATAGTGTAGCCTTCTTAGTTCTGAAATTCTTTTAATTTTTGTTTATTGTGTAAGGTTTTCATTATATGTTCAATTCTGAAGCTTAATTTTGCTGGGTATAGTATTCTTGGTTGGTATCTATTTTCTTTCAGAACTTGATGCATATTATTCCAAGATCTGGTAGCTTTTAATGTCTTGTTGAGAAATCATCTAAATTCAGGATTGGTTTACCTCTAAATGTGACTTGTCATTTTTCTCTAGCACTCTTTAAAATTCAATATTTATTCTGTATATTAGGCATTTTCTTAATAGTGTGCTTTGGTGTGGTTCCATTATAATTTTGTAATTTTGTATATTTAGAGTCTGGTTTGCCTCCTGTTTTTTATTCTGCATTTCATTCTTAAGAGTTGGGACATTTTCTGACATAATTTCATTGAAAATTTATGCATGCATGTATTTCAGAGTCCTCATCTATTCCAGTGAATCTTAAATTTAGCCTTTTCATGATATGTCATATTTTCGAAAATTCTGTTCATGGTCTCTTAACATCTTTTCCTCATGGTCCACTTTACTTTCAAAATCTTATATTCTGTTGTCATTCCCTGAAACTTTATTGTCCAGGTTGTCTAGTCTATTGGTGAGGCTTTCCATTGAATTTTTAATATGGTTTATTGATTTCTTAATTTTGACAATTTACATTTGATCCTTTTTTTTATGTCTATCTCCTCATTGAAGTTGATTGAAGTTATCTTTCATATCCTATATTTTCTCTCTGAATTCACTCTTTACGTCATCTTTTGCCTCATAAATTAGTTTAACTATGAATTCTCTAAATTCCTTCTCTGACATTTCCTCCATTGTGGTGTCAATAGATTCTGTTTTTGAGGTATTTGATTTTGGGGGGATGGTTTCTAGCACCTCTCAGTTTAACAGAAAACAAATTATAACCACAACCAATGCAAACAGCATACCACAATAAACTAAATACTTAGGTTCTATTATGACAGCTACAATTTTAGTTGGCATAATAAGCAGAAATGGTATGATAAGCTCTTGCCAAGAGTAAAAACAGTAGTTTTACAAAAGGGCTTGCTATTTCAAAGGGTAAACAGGAAGAATGTTTCAGAGATGCAGGATATGATGATTATTAGGGAGGAGGAAAGTAGAAGTAAAATATTAAAGGAAGAGTGAAAGAGAGAACAATATAATTTGTCTGTTAACAAAACAAATGCCATAAAGAAACATAGACAAGTGAAAAACAATGCAAAACAAAAACAAAATACTTTAATCAAATACCCTAGCCCTCAAAGGACAGTCATGAAAAACAACTACCTTCAAAAAATGCTAGAAATCAAAAAATGCTAGAAACAAATATGTATTTGTACTAATTTCCATTAACCATTTAGTATACAATCAAAAAAGGAGATAGGGAAAGAAAAGAAATGAGAAAAAATTAAAAATATAAAACAAATAATTTTTAAGGGTAATTGTTGAAATATTAAGGAATTGTTTCTGCAGTGGTGGTCAAAAACCATCATTTAGAGTATATTTTCATTGTTCCCAAATATGTTTATTTCCTTTGTTTTGTTGATGTATGTACTGTGCACAAGAGTAGTAGATGCAGGATGTCATGTTCTTCCTCATTTTGTGTTGCTCATCAAATTACCAGTTGGAGTTCAAACACTTTTGGCTTCCATTATCAGCAGTATGAGATAGAGTGAGTTGGAGAGTGTTTGTGTCACTCTCAGGGTGGGGTTGCTGTAGAGTTCTGTTCAAGAAATTTCCCTAGGTGGAGATTCTACAGGTGGGGTTGAAGTCTAGTTAGGTCCCAGGTGCTTTGTTGAATGGTGACTGGTCTGAATATTTTAAATCAGCACACCCCCAAGGCCCAGCAGCTACAATCCATACTGGGAGATTGCACTCCAAGAGTCTTCTCTAGTTTCCACTCCTATGACAAACAGCCAATCCTTTGCCCCCACTGCTAACTGCAGATCTCATCTTTTCTGGTCTACTAGGTTGTCACTCCCACCAGACTGATCAAATTCCTGGCCCACCCCAGCTGGTCTGTTGCCAGATTCAAAGGGGGAGAGGTACCTAGGATCTCTTGGATTTCAATGACCTGGATTCCCCTGGGTAAAATATTTTCCATGCCTGAATTTCTCCAGTCAGGTGACTCTTAGTCACCTGGCGGGTGCCTTCAAGATCTGGTGAAACCCAACTAGGATTAACAAGGTCCGGGTTCCTGCTCTTTCTCCCACAGATGCTGGCCACCTTAACACGGTGAGAATATAGCACCTGTCTTGGCTCCCCACAGACTACAAGAGATGCATGGCATCTTTCCTGAACAAGGATATAGTGCAGCTTACCCTCTGGATCAGTTTGGCAGCGTCCTTGATCTCTGATTTCTCTGTACCAAAACATGCTGCTGTGCCACCTCACTGAGAAGCTATCTATCTGCCTTTTTGGTCTCACACCAGGGAGTAAGGTTGGAAAGCAACTTCCTGTACTCTGCAATCTTCCTGTGTACTGGGGTCATCAATTTTGAGGATGGTGCTGGGGCACTCTGAATCATTGATAGAATGAACAAAAGTCATAAATGTAGAGAAACTTACAGAGCAGGAATTTGGAAAAAGGAAAAACATTGCAGTCTGATGGCTCCCATTTTCCCCCTCTGGTGGTTTCCTCTATTTCTAGAAATAGATTATTACAAGCGGAAATATTAAGCTGAATGAAAATATAATTTGTCATCAGAAATTTTTTAAATAGTGAAGATGCAAATCCATCTGACATTTTTGTTTTCAAATGGTGCAACAAAGAAGTGTGGTATTTTTTCATGTGAATATGTCAGGATAATTACTAAAAGCATTTTCCAAACAAAATTGAAATTTAGTATTGTCAAATATTGAGTTAAATTATAACTGAGGGCAATTGCTGGAATCTGTTTGTTTTCTATGTTAATAATATCTTTTTAAGTATAGTTATTTAAAAGATATTTTGTTCTTATGGCCATATTACCAAAAGCAATCTGCAGATTTAATGCAGTCCCCATCAAATACTAATGATAAAAATACCATCTTAAAATTCATATGGAGAACTAGGGTAATAGCTCAGGTGGTAGAGTGCTTGCCTTGCAAGCACAAGGCCCTGGGTTCAACCCCCAGCATCTCAAATAAAATAAAATAAAATAAAATAAAAGTTCAATGGAAAAACTACAAATCCAGAATAACCAAAGCAATCTTGAATAAAAGTAATGCTGGAAGTATTCCAATACCTGATTTTAATTTATACCACAGAGCCATAAGAACAAAACATCATGGTGCAGGCATAAAAGACAAATGCATGAACTAGTGGAGAAGAATAGAGAACAGAGAAGCAAAACCACACATATCCAATCACCTTTTCTTAACAAAGGTGCCAAAAGCATACATTGGAGAGAATACAACCTCTTTAATGAGCAGTGCTCAGGAAGTAGGATATCCATATACCAAAAAATGAAACTAGATCCCCCTGCACAAAAGCCAACTCAGAATGGATCAGAAACCTAAGAATTAGACCATAAATTTTATATCTTCTAGAAGAAAACCTAGGGAAAACACCAACACATAGGCACAGGCAATGACTTCCTCAATAGCACTCCTAAAACTCAGGAAAATAATACCAAGGACTAATAAATGAGATGGAATCAAATTAAAAAGCTTTACCCAACAAAGGAAACAAAGTGAAGAGACATTGATAGAATGGGAGAAAAATCTTTGCAAGCTAATCTTCTGATAGGAGATTAATATTCAGAATATAAAAAGAACACAAAAATTTAACATTAAAAAATTGGAATAACTCAATCAATAAATTAGCAAATGAAGTAGACATTTCTTCACAGAAGTATAATGGTAAACTGTATAAAAATGTTCAATATCTTTATTCATCATGAAAATGCAAATCAAAACTACACTGAGATTCCACATGACAAGCCCAATTGAAAAACAATAAAGCAATTCAGAATACAGCTTCAATAGGAACTCAATGGAATCTCTGGAATTGGAGGGCAAGAGGCAAGAAGTCAGCAGAAACCAAAGCCAAGGAATTAGAATCACAATTCAGGGGTTGATCAGTAAGAATTAAGGATACAGGGATCATCTATTGCTGATGACATTTTAAATGTGGAGAATGTGGAATCACTGTCAGTGACAGGGGACTAAGTAATACATTACCTACTTCTTCCTCCTTAATCTGTGACCATATCCCATTGGCCCAACGTCAACACAGTGAACAAGTGAGTGTGCAAAACACCTTTTGTAGGAGAAAAATGGAAATCATATTTGAAAGCAAAGAAGTGATGACCATCACAACCATTAGTGGTAATAACTAGTCTCCATGCTTAGTTGATTCTCATAGCAACTGTACTTTATAAACTACGATTGGCTGCTGGTTGCATTTAAATATATTCATTCTGTTTCCATTTTACTTCTCGTTTTAATTTAGAATTCAAAATGTGTCCTGAATTTTATAACTATATTCCACATAAATAATTTAATGAAAATTTATTTTGTTGGGTGATGAAGTAAAATGTTGATATTTGCTGATTGTTAATGAAACACTTGTACTCATGATACAAACTGTAGTTGGTTAAGGTATGTTTTTGAAAATGTATTATACTTTATTTTCTAAATGTTTTTTCGAAAGGCTTTATACCTATATCTATAGGTAAACTTAAAATATTTGTATCTTATTTTGATATTAAAGTTAGTCTGATTACATAAAGTATCTTACAGGATGTTCATAATCTTCCAATGGTCTCTAATAATATGCATGATATTGGCATTCTCTCTTCTTTAAATGAACAAAGATAGACCTCAACTCAGAATCTGATTTGTCCTCTGTCTAGTTTAAATAGTTTTATTCCATAAATCTTTCCAATCATTTCTATGGCAATTTGTGTATAAACTTTTTCACTTCCTAAGGGGTCAGGTTTAGATTTTTTTATTTCCTAGTACATCCCTCATTTCTAAAAGGTTTTCAAATTTCTCATTACACAATTGGAAAATAAATATTTCCTCTAGCCTCTTATATTCTTAAGCTACATCTCTACTTACCTAGTATGTTTTCCTTGTTTCCTTGTTTATGGTGCTGGGGATAGACCCCAAGGCACGGTGTGTGCTAGGTTAGTACTATACAACTGAACTACACCCCAGCCCCTGGGTTTTATATGTTTTATTGGCCTTATATTGTTTTAAAAAATATTTAAACGCATTATTTTAAAATCTTTCCTTGTGTCATTAACTTCAAATTTTTATGTTGATTCTATTTTTGTGGCTTATTTTCCTTCATAAAATTTTAAAAATTAAATTAAATATTTTATTGCTTTCTTTTCAGGTACTGGGGATTTAACCCCAGCAGTACCTTACCACAATGCTACACATCCCAGTTCTTTTAAAGATTTTATTTTGAGACAGCCCCCTAAGTTGCTGAGGCTCTCATTAAATTGCTAAGACTGTTCACAATCTTGCACTCATCCTGCCTCCTGGGTCAATAGATTACAGGCCTGTGCCAGTGCATCCAGCTTTTTAATTTAAATTGCTTCCCCTGAGGTGGTGTTCTCACTATGCTGCCATAGCTGGCGTCATTTTTGCAGTCCTCCTTCCTCTATGTAGCTGGGGTGACAGGCACTCACCACTCCATCCAACTTTCTTTCTTTTAATAGTAGCAATATTTTAACTAAATTCTATTCTCTTTTTAAGAGTGTGGTTTTTACATTGTCCTACAGATTTTCAGTATGGAATAATCTTTGTTTTAGTTCAAGAAAAGGTTTTTATGTGTATTTTTTTTTACTTGATTTTGAACCAATATTTATCTAAGATCGTTTTTCCTAATTTTCAGCAGATGTTTCTGAATAATTTAAATTTAAATTTTATTAGAATTCAATGATCACAATCTCTGGATTTCATTTTAGTCATGTTTCCCAATATACTGATTGATACAGAACATAATATGTTATCTCACAATTTTTAATTGTCACATATTTGTAAAACAATGTACCTTGCTAGTAAAAGATACTTTTACAAACAAAAAAGTAATATGTGATAATGATGACAGTGAACAGTGGTAATGACATCACTGACAACAGAAAAAGATTTAAGAGAAGGAAGTCTCTCTCCGACACACTGATCACTATGAAGTTAGTGAAAAAGGTGGTCTACCCTACTTCATCCCACACTTCAAATGCCTAATATGCACTTTTTAAAAATGACTCTTCTTTTCTCCTCTTCCTATATTTTCTTTCTTTCTCTTCTTCTTCCTCTTCTCCTTCCCTTTCTTCTTCTCCTCCTCCTCCTCTTCTTCCTCCTTCTTCCTTCTTCCTTCTTTTTTTATTTTGTTTTGAGACAGAGTCTCACTCTGTTGTCCAGACTGATCTCAAACTACTGGACTGGAACATTCCTCCTGCCTTGCCTTTCTGGTAGATGGGACTATCGGCATATGCAACATGCCTCTATTTCTCTTCTAGATTTTCAATCTTCAATTTATAATTAAATTTTAAGCATATTCAGTTTTAAACTTTTACTTTTTTAAACATTATATTTTAAATTATTTGAAAAATGTTATAAATAATAAAATACATGTTTGAATGTTAATATACTGCAATTGACTTTAACTTTATTTAATTTCATATTTACTTGGAATTTATTTTTATTTGTTTCAATTATCAATAATTTAAATATAATTGAATAAACTATTTCCTTTCTATTTTTACTTGAATAACATAAAATTTTATCTTTCAGTAAGTTTTTAATATAATTTTTTAAATTGCTTGAATCAATTCCCAGTATAAAAATAGCTTACTACTATTAAGAAGCTGAAATCTCTTCTTTTGACTCTTACTCCAAACGTATCTTCTTCTACCCTTCTGGATAACTATCTTTTTGTTCAATTTGTGTCATTTGGAGTCTTTTATTTCATATCCATATACTCAGCATAATTTATGTTACTGTGTTTGTTAACCACATTTTATTATATTATACATAATAATCTAAGTGTTTCACTGAAAAATATGCACTGGAGGTTGTGCAGTGCTACCATAAACTTTATATTCCATTGTTTTTCAATCTCTGCACCTATAGATAATTGGGTTGTTGCCTAATATTTATTTAAATGATTCAATTAATATTTATGATCTCTTTTAGCATGTTAAGATACTATTTTACAAAAGAAAAACAGGAACTGAAAATGTTTAGACATCTTCCACATTTGTCATAATGCTGTTTGATTCTGACATGTTGCTATTTATTAAGTTTTCCCTCAAGGATTCTGAGATCTGTGTCTTATTCATAAATATTTCCTATCCCAATTTTCCTAAAGTTCTGTTTGCTTTTTCATACAAAGTCTTCATTGTTTTTAGTTTTGTTTAGATAGGTTTAAATTATTAGTCAATCTTGAATTTATTTTTCACTGAGATAGGAGTATGGAGATTTTTTCCAA
The DNA here is from genome assembly GCA_020662805.1 of Glaucomys volans. Classification (NCBI taxonomy): domain Eukaryota; kingdom Metazoa; phylum Chordata; class Mammalia; order Rodentia; family Sciuridae; genus Glaucomys; species Glaucomys volans. The sequence goes on from JAJEJO010052957.1 coordinate 36,328, forward strand.
CAAACCAAATGGTTTCCAAAACACCTTCATGGAATGGAGCAGCTTTGTCTATGGGTTCGAAATGCAATCCTGACCACACCCTAAAATCACATGGATAATGTTTACGTGTCGGCTTCACTGAAGTACTTGTCTATCCCAGATGGTATTACTATATCTTCATTAAATCTTCTGATATATCGGTTTCGTTTTGTTTATTCAAAATCATTTCCTCTCCTCTCCCATTTATTTTTCACATTTATTTAAAAATCTTTACCTTTTCTTTAATATTACTATTGGAAGTGTATGGAAATTCATTGACTTCATTTATGAAATTTGGAAGAATTTACTTCTTTCACAGCATGCTGTACTATTTAATAATCTAGGATGTTTATTGATTATTATGTATATTGGAAGACTTTTACATGTATATTGTCCACAAAAAAGATTATATTTGCAATGGGTACATTTTGACTGATTGTTTTTCCTCTAGAAAGTCCTTAAGTATTTATTATTAAATACATATCTAGATACTTACTATTTTTGTTGCTGTATTTCCTCATTAAAACGTTATTGAATTTTGTGCTTCTCTTTAATGCTCAATTATATTATTGTCTTATTTATTTGACATGACTTATCCAGTAAATATTCTGTATTATCTATATATATAGTTGTAAAGTAATAACATTTTTTATGTCTGGGTTTCTAATTTTTATACCTAGTTCATTTAATTTCTGTCTAAATTATTAACTAGGAATTTAAGCTCAAAATTATAAATAATATAATTTCACAAAAGCTCTAAAATTTTATTCTTCCATGTATTCTATAGTTTCTACTCTATGGAGCATTATCCTTATGTTTTCAGACTCAGTTCTGAATATATTCATTTACTCTTAAAACCAAGGATTTGGTACCAAAAGGGAGAATTTCAGAGTATACTTAATTCACCATCGTGTAAAGGATATAAAAAATTAAAATTAGATTTATATTAATTTCTTTAATTAAATTATGCACACTAACCAGATAATTAGTGTCACCAAATAATCTCTCTTTCTGGGCATTAAAAAGCAAAAACAAAATAAACTTTCCTAAGTGAGATTTGGAATGCTGATAATTTTCTCAGCCTTCATAAGTTTGTAACACATTAAAACATTGGCATTATCTTTAAAAAATTAGTTGCTTAGAACTACAAATCACTAAGCTACATATTATTGGCTACATTTCTATTGCAAATTTCTTTCCACTTCATTTGACTTTTAGATTTTATGCTTTCTAAATGCATCAAGACAGGATAGAATGAATTAAGTGTTCCTAAAACGTTAAGAGGACAAAGGACAGAGTGAAGATTCCTTAAAACTCATTTCCCTAACTGGATATGTTTTAAAGAGCACAGTACTCATTTCACAAATTTAGGAAAGCAGTCTGTGGTGGGGTGGAGTGCCCACTGCAACCTCTTGTCTGTGAACAGTGTCAGATTACAGCCAAACACCCTTGATCTTGCTTTTCTAACACCTGTTAGTTCAGCAGAAAATAGGTTTCTCCGTGGGTGGGTCTCCAGCACATAGCCTTTGCAGATTGTGTGAGAGAGGATTTAGTTGTTGTTAGTATTCAAGGTTCTGATAAAAGCCAGACACATTCTCCTCTAAATTTCCCATAAATATATATTAAGAAAATGTGACGGGTTCACAGGTATCATCAAGAACCCAAAATGCATACTTTAGTCTGGATAAGCTGTCTCGGGAACATCTGTGTTTAGAAAAATTATTGCAGCATCTGAACAGGTGACTTGAGTCACATTCTCTTAATACTTCTCTTCTTAGTGGTTTTTGCATCCGACCTGAAATAATTTGTGAGATTCAGTTATGTTGACTCTATTGAGACAGAGCTTATAAAGGCAAAAAGTATTTTCCATATAAGACGATCTGTGGTAATAAATGTCCTTTTTTTATGTTATTTCACTTAAGAAATACAAAGCATTGAGGACAATATATTTAGAGTAAAGCCCTGTGGGCTCTATATGAAATTCTTTATATATGTGTTTTATATATTTTTATGTTTGTTTTTATCATTTGTTTACAAAGTATGTTATATTTAAGAATAGCTTCATCATGAAGACCAAAAGGGAAAAAATATCTCATAACTTTCTTAGTGTTTCCTAGAGCTGATCCTGTTACTCTAGGTGTTTTATTATTCTATGCATATTTTTCTTTTTTTTGCTCACTTGCTGTCACTTATTCTACTTCATGTATGCCGGCCATTGTCTTGTTGCTTAAGTATCTTTATGGATTTTTTCTTTTCCCTCTTTTTGCACTGTGGGACTATCTCACAAGAGCTAGCTTGTCATGTCAGTAAACTCTTTTGTTTTTAACTTCTAGAAACAGTTGAACACAGTTTCCACTGATCTAACTTAGGGTGCTCATACTTCTTTTTTGCAAATGAAAATCTCTGTTATCTCCCTATCCTCAATATATTGCTGGGGAACAGTGGTTTCCGTTTTCAAGTCTTGCTAAAATTCCCAAGTGGAGATCGGGCATTCTGTGTCTGCAGCAATGCTGCTACATTTATTGCCTTGAGGAAGCATTTCTTTGGCTTAGTTCCAGATGTCAAAATGGAAGTGTGAATTCTTGGGTTTAATCTGCCCTTAACTTACTTTTAACAATTCATGCAATTTTGTTGGGGAGCAAAAAAAATTGATATATGGGAGTTAGAAAAGTTTTTCATTTCTGGAGAACCCTAATTAATTTATGAACTCATTTTGGAAAACTGCATCCTTAGTTTTACTCTACTTCCGATTTCCTTCTGGTATATCTTTGCTTCTTCTTCTCTAGGAGGGTCTTGTTGCTTTTCTTACCGCTCCTCTGGATCCTATTGCTGATACTCTCTTCTCTCCTTTATCATTGAACCACCAATACTATTTCTAGTCACTTCCCTCGCACTGTAGTGGATTCTTATTTCTTCAGGACTACTTATCTCTGCTGAAGGGATAGGGTAAGTGTAGAAGGTGAGTATCCAATATAAAAGTGAAACACAAATTTAAACAAAGTCAGAGTGGGGTGTGAATGAGTAATAGCCTATAAAATATGTTCTTCATCCGTTGGATATGTTTATAATTTTAAACTTGTTAAGGCTGAATATTTCCCACAACTAGAAAATAAACCTCTTAATTCTCTTTCCTTCACTACAGATTTATAGTCCTTTTGGATATATAAAATTTAAATTACTCAGTTGACCTGAGGGAGTGTTGTACAGGACGAGAAGGCAAGGAGAATTAAGGGCATTGCAGGGAGCAGATGCGTTTCCCAGAAATGCAGGGCAGAATTTTGTGACTAAACAAATTTGAAATGGAACATATAAGTAGAATTCTGGTGTGTCCTGTTGTCACCCTACAGTGAAGAAAGTTGTTGATCTCAAGGATAAATACTCGGGTCTCTCTGGGCCCTTTTGATCCCATCTCCTGTGGAGGGTCGCTCAGTACTTTGTTCCATAGTTGACTAGAAGTCAGTTGGCACAAAAACCGTTTAACGACACTCTCACATGCCAGCCATTCAGGACACCCGTTAATTCTGAACAACACATCAGATTTAACTACATCTACATCCACACAAACCCATACACATATTTTCTGGTTAATTATTCTTTCCTGAATATTTGCTCAACTTTGTAAATTTCTAGTCATCTTTTCTAAGTGCTGAAATAGATTGTTTTCATATTAAGTTTTCCAAGTAATAAAACACATCAGATAATCAAAACTCTCCATTTTTCTTATATCATATCACCTAGGGCTACCCTCCTGCTCCTTTCCTACTCCTTTCTCCTCTGATCTGGTTTCACTGTAGATCAGAGGTAGAGCTAGCAAGATGGAATTTGCATTCTCTACTCTTCTGCATTGGAGCAGTTGTTTTCTGAATCCAATGACATGTTTTATTTGAGAGGGACCCGTGTTTCCTGTGGCTTTAAAAATACTTATGCTATAAATTATTGAATCTTTGTCTTTGAGAAAACATGCTTTATCTATTATAAACTTGCCTGCTAATGTCGTTAGGTACAGAAATATAGATTGGAAATGATTTTCACTCAGTCTGCTGCAAGTATTTTTTTGAACAACTTATATCTTCAAAGTTTGTTAGAAAGAATTCTCTGTGACAGTTTTCCTTACAGAATCAGGAGTTTTCACACATTACATTTAACAAATCGGAGTTGTAATAGTTGCTAGTGGCCACTCAGAGGGTCCTGACCAAAGATGTGTTGAAGCAAGTTTTTCTGAAAACATTCCATATCATTGGTGAAGTACAATTTGATTGGTCAATATTATGAAATACATACATAGACGTAAGCTTTGTTATTAATTTTTGAAAGATAATATAAATATACATGTGTACAGTTTGTGTATGTGTGTTCTCAGTAACAACACCACAGTTGTCGAAAATGGTCAGAATACTGGACAACTCACCGGTGAAAATATATCAATGTCAAATATGCAAATTAAAATATACTCAACATCATTGGTAATTGGAACTTGCCAAAATCCACAGATACCATTACATATCAGAATAAGAAAACTGAAAACACTCACTGTACCAGTATTAGTAAAAATATGGATGAATTAGAACTCTCATTTCTGTTGGTGGTAATATCAAATGATACAACTTCTTTGGAAAGCCTTTTTGGCAATTTCTTAGAAGTTAATTAAGTATATGCTATCATCTAATCCAACTGCTCCACTCATTGTTATTTACCCAAGGAAAATGAAAGCATTTTTCCATACAAAGACTTGTACAAAATGTTCATAGCAGCTTTGCTTGCAGTAAGCAAAACCTAGAAATGCCCTCTGAGTCTCCCTACTGGCAAATGGATAAAATAAAGAAAAACTTTTCAGCTCCCAAATGAATTAGCAATTGGCCCATGCTACCACATGGGTCAAAAAATAATTCTGAGTGGAAGAAACAAGACAAAAATGTGTGCACTGTGTATGATTCCCTATAAATAATATTTTAAAAATCAAGGCTATCCTTTGTGGCAAACAATTTATGATTCCATGGGGATATGGTAGGAAGAGGGATGATAAAAGGAAACAGGAAGCTTTCTGTAAAAATGATGTATTATTTTTCTTGACATGATGATTTAACATTTATATACATATGACAGAACTTATCAAATTGAACACTTTAAATATTTACATTTTAATGTGGGTCTACATTATATCTCAGTAAAACTCTTAAAAACAAAAGCAATCAAATGGAACTTGACCAGAGGGTATAATAGGAAAAATGTATAGGTGCTAACATTAAGCTTAGATATCTCTTGAAAGAGAATGTGTTATATCAATCAAATGAGAATTTTGTATTTGGATTTTTTTTTTACTCAAAAAAGCTTAAGAATGGTCTCATCTTATGAAATCTCTCTTCTTTATTCTCCTGTTTTAGGATTTAATAAACGTGTGCAGTATATAATATGTTGGGAATATGCTTATATAAAATGTAAGATTATTTCAGTATTGAAGCCATTGGAAATGAACATAAATGTATGCTTTATGCACATTAATAATCATACTTATGAAAGCATCTCAGAAGTAAATCCTCTCCTTAATGTTATAATTAAAATAATATTGTATATGATGTGTGTGTATTTGTTCCTGTTGTTGATATAGCCCAAAATTTCTCTCCCTCTTTTCTGAGCTTTCTTATTTAGCTTAATGACTGACTCCTCTGAGAGTACTTCACTTATCCTCCAGCCTTAGCTCAGTGTCAGGTGGATTCTTTTTCCTGTGTCTTTCCTATTTCTCAGAACTTCCTCTGCAACCCTTACACATAATATTTTAAGAGTTTTCTTCTCTCCAATGTATCTGCTTAAATTATCTATATAGCATGTGGAGAAAACACTTCTGATGAGTGTTAATTATATTACAGTTTCAAAATAAAAACCAAACATAAATGGTGCCATTATTTTTGTATTTTCCTAATCCTTTCTGCAGAACATATGCAAAAAAACCCACATTAATTAAACAGATCTATTTAACTAAAGTTGTAATATAAGTCAGAGCAAAACATTAAAACTTTTATGTGTTCCCTGTTAAAATATAGACTCCTCAAAATAGCTTAAGGCAAAGACTGAGCTAATGGCAGAAGCATTTCCAGGGGGTATGAATCTCAGGAAAACTGAAACTGTTTTTTTGTGCATTAAATTTTTTTTTTTTTAAATTTTGACCTGCTTAAAGGAATACAGAGGGTTTTTTAGGTCCTCAACAAAACATCTTGTAATTTATTTTCCTTTTCTTTCCCCCTCCTTCAAATTGAAGTGTTATGGAAAACACATTCATGGAAAACAGAGAAAAGCTATGCAGGTCTGCCAGATGAACACCTTGGGGGATCTAGATGTCTCCCATCACAGGAGGACTCACTTGTTGGGAAGTTAGCTTCCCAGTTGGGTGAAAAAAATCAGATAGGGAGATTCTAGCTCTATTCTAAATGGTGAAGTGCACAGCCAGTGGTAGTAAATGGAACATTAACCACAAAATGAATGAAAATGACATTGTTTGAGTTGACATGGTTTTGGGAGATTTACATTATTTTCTGGCATTAGAGATGAGAGCAGGAAATGGAGCATGATTTTGTTATTTTTCAACTAGCAAAAGTGCAGTGCATCTTGATTGGCTTTCTTCAGCTCTTATGTCAGGACATTAGCACAAAGTTAGTCCTCAGGGTTTCACAATCGTGACTTTAGAAATATTTAACACCACCAAATGTGAGGACCACACTTCAAGAAAGATCGTCAGAGAATTTACTCATATGGTTTGAATATGTTATGTTAAAATTGTATTTCACTATATTCTATGATAAAGAATCCTGGTCCCCACCATGATTTTTTTTAGTGATTTTTTTTCCTAATAAAATTGTTCACATATTTAAAATATCATGTAACAAATGTGGAGAACATATATATATATATATGTATATATATATATATATATATTTGCTATGAATTGACAATTTCTATTAAAATACTGTCTTCTGATTAAATAAGGTTTTGTTGACCTCAGGGCTATTGCCATTTGGGTGTGGATCACTCTGCTGTGGGAGGTATGTTCTGAACCCTGTAGGATACTTAGCTGCATGCCAGTCTTTTCCCATTAGATGCTGGAAATATTCCACAATCTTGACAGTGGAAAGTGTCTACAGATATTTATATATGTTCTGTGTGGGCAAAATCACCACATTTGAAAATATTGTTGATTTTTCTGAAGGGTAGTATATTACATCAATTTGAGATACTGGAACTTTGGGCTTCTCAGTTAAACAAAACTAAATTTGAATCTTAAATCTACTACATAGTAACATTTGTAAATTTGATGAAATTGTGTAATCTCTAAGAACCTCATTTTTTTTCCCTGAAATCTTGGAATTAAATTACATGTAAAGGATGATAATGAGAAGACAGCCCACAAACCAGAAAAAAAAGATGAATAAATTATACATCAGGCAAAGAACTTATGTGTTAATGCAAATACGTAAAGAGCTCTCAAAATCCAATAATAAAGTTGGGTGTGGTGTCTCATGCCTATAATCCCAGTGACTCAGGAGGATGAGGCAGGAGAATCACAAGTTCAAAGCCACCCTCTTCTCATTATCATCCTTTTCATAGAGTTTTAAAGTTTTACAGAGTAAAATTTATTGACTTTTTTCTTTTTATGAATTATGCTTTTGCTGCTATATTTAAGAATCCTATGCCTAAGTCAAGGTCACAGAGTTTTTCTCCTATATTTTCTTCTAATAATTTTTATACTCTAAGATATTGTTTTTAATGCTATGATATCTAGTTAAGGTTTGCATAAACTGAGGTATAATTTGATCTTTCCCATTGTTTACAGATGTGTAGATAGATCCAGTACCATATGTTGAAAAATTTATTCTTTTTTTCCTAAACTGGCTTTTCATGTTTGTAATTAAAATAAATTGACTAATTTTGAGTGGAAAAAATTACATGTAGAATATCTAATAAACAATTACTATAGGTTCTATTGGTTTTAGATTTAGCAATGTTCATTTTAATCAGTATGCATACCAATATTAAAATATTTAAGGATGATTTTGAGATTCAAATAATAACTTTGTCATATGTATTAATTACCACTAATTCCAATGAAGTACAAAATGATATATAAGTAAAAAAAAAGTATGCAAAGTGAGATAACTAGCAGACAAGGGATTTCAAACAACATCCAAGGGACTAGAATTGAATAGGGTAGTAGTGAACTGGTGAAAATTAAATGGATTCTTCATGCAGGAAGTCAGGAGTTTCTTAAGTATGAAGAGTATGGCCTTCCTCACCTCTAGTTTACACCAAAAAAAAAATCCGTTAGTTAGCAAATCTCACTCATACACTTATTTCTCACAATTACCCTTATTTTTGCTTTGTTCTTAAACATGAAATAAAATTCCTCAAATATCTGAAGAAAGACTGAGAAGTAAAAAGTAAAGGATATATAGTAGATTCCTCATGTGCATCACTTCACATTCTTTTGGTTTCAGTTACCCATAGTCAACTGCAGTTGGAAAAAAAGAAATGGAGAATTCCAGAAATAAACGATTCACACATTTTTGATTGTGTGCCATTCTGATACAAAATCTCATGCCCTTCCACTCTATGCCACCTGGGATGTGAATCATTCTGTTGTCCATCATGTCTCCCTAGTGTGTATATTACTAACCTGTGGGTTTTTGTCACTTAGTAGCCTTCTTGGTTATCAGACTGACTTCTATAGTATCAACCTAACACTATGTCATAATGACTACCTCATTGACCTCACTTCATTTTATCACATAGACACTGCATCATCTCACATCATCAAGAGAACAAAAAGATAGGGTAGAGTACATACAGTTAAGGTATTTTGGGAGATGGAGACCACACTCACTTAACTTTTATTATATTAGGGTTTTACAACTGTTCTTTTTGTTATTACTCATTGATTTTTATCTTAATGTGCCTAAGTTATAAATTGAACATTAACACAGGTATGTGTAGGAAGAACACGGTATAATAGAGGGTTCGGTACTCCCTGTGGCTTCACATATCCATTCTTGTCCCATGTCTAAGGGACAAGCACTGTAAAATACATTTTTAAATGACCATAAAATCCAGGAACATAAAATAATTGGTTAAAATTGTTATATTCAAAGAGTTATTATTCCATGAAAAGAACATAATATAATTAAAAGGAAAAAAACAGTTAATTATAAAGAGTTGTTTAAAGTTATAAGCGATTTTCTGAAATGAAACAAAGGAAAACTACATAAGGATAGGAAGGCAAAGTAGAAAAAAATCCGCAAGACAATAGAATAAAAAAAGGAGAGATTGAGAATATGCAATAGACTCTAAGGATTAATATATACTTTATCACACTTGATTAATGAGAAAAAAACAAAGACCAGAAAAAGAGAGTAGGGTACATCATCATATAAACATCCAAGATTAATGTTCTGGAGCTAAAATACCAAGTCTTCAAATTACAATGTCCCAGCAATTATTAAACAAATTTTTACACATATCCCTGTGAAAAACTGAGAAAGGAAAATGAGAACATTGTATAAGGTTCCAAAGAGGCAAGAGAAAGAAGAGATCTACAAGGGAACAGAAGATACACTGGCAAGAGTCAGAGCTGAAAGGATATTAAATTAGTCTTCCAGTTCCTGGGGACAAGTAATTTAACATATAATTCTGTATTCAGTTATGCTTTCATTTGTGAATGAGCACCAAGAATAGATATTTTGAATGTGTAGTGACCTAAATAATGGGTATGCTACAAGCTATTTCTTAGGAAGTTGTCTGGAAAGTGAATTTTAGAGAAGAAAGGAGAGAAAATTTAGGAACTTAAAGCCTTTGGGAGTTGCAAAATAATGAATACAATAGAAGTCTCAGAAAAGTAGCTAAAAATGGACTTGAATCTGTGACATGGCTATTTTTGAAGAAAAATGAAAGGGAGTTGGGAACAACATCACAGGATGAAGATGATACCTGACTAAAATTGAAAAATCAAAAAAGTGATGTCAACTATCATAGAAGGCAGGGAATACTGGCAAAGGTTAGCACATATAACTGCATAGGCATACATCAGAACAAGGTTCACACACAGCTTTTGTACTGTTTTTGGTATCCATTTGTTTACTAATCATCTATTTTTAGTACCCATTATCCATCCAATGTCCACCTTTACTACCACTCTTAATCCATTGTTCCATTAATTTACAATGCAGAGCAAGTCTCTTAGGAGCCAATGCGTCTTCCAAAGAATGATAATCCCTACCTTTTCCTGTGGTAGGGATAGGGATGATGTAAGATCAGAAACAGAGGGTAGATAGAGGAATTGGGTGTGGAGACTATAATCACAGTTAATTAACATCAAAATAATGAGTCATTCAATATCAATTAATAATGTTGAATTAATGTCAAGAAGGCACAGAGCATTTTATATCCAAAATCTTATTTAACTCTAAGGATAAACTCTCAAGGATTACCATCTCTGTTTTATAAACAGTAGAATTTGTGAATGTTAAGATAACACTTCCATTACATGAAGGCGCATATATTTGAACCCAATTCTGCTTGAATCCAAAGATCATTGCCTTTCCTCTGTATCAAATTTGAAAAATAAACAAAAGAAAAAAAAAACAGTACTTAGAATTCTGATTTGATTACAAGGTAAGATTTTCATTTGTTGAGTCCTCTAAAGTTTTAAGCAGGAAATTTACTTAAAAAAAGCGCAACAAAACAAAAGAAAAAGTTCTTGAGTCTTAGCCTTTGATACTGTCTTTAGATGCTGATCTAAGTTTAAATCCTTTGCTGTGTCCTCCAAGTAGACACTTAATCTTTTGTTCAATCATAAGGAAGGCCCAACCACTATGCCTCCCTAATTTCATTTGTTTAGGCTGGTAATGTAAAACTTCCTCAGGGGCGAATGTCAATGTATATCGCTGGGAAAGCAAAAATGGCATGCAGAGTAAATATCAGCAGAAATAATAAGATTAGGAAAAGTCAATAAGAGATGCTGAGATAGGGAGGCCATATTTAGAGATTAGATGCCCCTGAGGAGGCAAAGCAAACAGACTTCAATATGGATGGGACTGATAAGCAGGGAGAGGTCAAAGTGGAATAAAATATCAGTGTGCTGTTCACTGTTCTCGGACCCCTGTCCTAGCAAACACCTCCATTAAGTTGACTCTGAGTTCTAAGGTTACTCTTTCCCCCTTATTTTGAGTGATATCAACTTCCTTTTCAAAGAATAAAAATAAAATTAATATAAACACATATAAATGTCAACTATCATAGCAGGCAGAAATACAAAGTTTAACACATATGATTGACAAAAACAGACTATCTCAAATTCCAAGTAAAATGTGGAGATCACGGTATTGTGCTTTTTTTATCTATGAAATTTACTTCATAGGACAGTTTTTATAAAATTATTTTACCACTTCCAATTAGGCCACATGAATTATGGTAATATGGTGCAGTTAGTACAGAATCTAAATTTCAGGTTTGGTAATATAGTGTAAATTGTTAAACTCTTCAGTTATTAAATTGTAACATGCATGTACACACATATGTCTGTTAACACACAGGATTTACTTGAAATCTCATATACCAATGATATGGCATAAAAGCCCAAAGATTTTAATTTAATAATACACCAAGTTTCTGAAAAGTATTTTTGTCAATTTCACTTTTCCTCTGTGAGCACAGACCATTCACAGATCAATTCTCAGTTCTGAAGTCATGTTAAAAAAAATATGAAGGTACTTTAGTTTTGGATATGTGCAATATACCACCTATTGACAAAAATGAAGCTCAAAAACATCTAGTTCAATTGTTAAGCATAAAGTGAATACCATGTAGACACAAAGTTTAGAAAAAAATAATGCATCATAGCATCTCATTCTACTTCTTTAATCTCCCTTCTAACTCCTCACCCTATGAAGGTTACTCCTAATCTAACTTGTATATTTTTACGTAATACACTAGAAATCATTCATCAGAATTTCTTAATATTCTAGTTGCTAAGCATTCAGCCCTAAATTATAAAGGATAGTTTTAGATATTTTAAATTTTATGTAAATGTACTATTTTATGTCTGTTTCTTTCTTTGATCAATATCATGTGTGAGATACCTCCAAGTTAGTAGGTATACCTATGACAATTTTTATTGCCTTAGACTATCAAAGTTTATGAATATGTCATTCTAGTTTTGATGGACATTTTAGTTGTTTTGAGTTCCTGGATATGATGATGTTGCTTTGTTGCCATGGCGCTTCTGGTACATCTGAGTGAATATGGATAGGTATTTCAGTGTATATATAGTTTGTAAAGACCAACTCTTTTTATGCTTTTGTTAGCAGACTGTGAGACTGTTACTAAAAATTGAGGCACTGTTCAAAAGGTAGAATGTCCTTTCATGGTATTATTAAAAGCACTGAACATCACTTAAACATAGTGAATGTCAGTATTAAAATAGTCTAACTTTGTATCTTTGTGAGTTCAATAAAACCCTTGTATTCTCTCAGGAAGAAATAAAAAATACTCTCTCCATTTCCAGTTTGAGTTACTTCCCTCTGGTAGTTTGGCCCAGTGCTTTTTTTTTTTTTTTTTTTTTTTTTATCCTCTCTGGTTCACCAAATGTTTCAAACCAGTAGAACTTCGACTTGACCACTGGGCTTCTCCTAGAAGAATGTGACACATAATGTCATGTCCAAATTTGTAATGGATGTCTTCATGTCTCATGAAATAAATTTTAAGGAAACATCTTACTCTAAAGTTTGGAGACTGTTCCACTTCAGAGGTCATCTACTTGGTGCCAAAGTGGAACACAGATCCATTGTCAGCAAGACAAGCTTTAGTTACTTTTCTGGTAAAAATAAGAATTTTTTATTGTGTTGTTCTTGTCAAATCCCTCGTCTACCTGTATTAGATTTGTAATCTGAGTTTTAGGAATGCACCTATTTTATTTTCAGATTCTAAGTAGGAAATAAGTTATGACATGAGATTCATTAAAACCATACTGCAAATAACTACTTTAAATAGCATAGCATACCAACCCTACCACACACTCACAGTTTCAAGAGGTATGAATGCAAATGCCAAGCACAATGTTACAGAAATGTTGTTAAAGGTTAATCAACACAATTGAGGAATGAATAACTGTCTAAGAACACACAATTATAAATATTTCTTATATGCAGATAATGTGTCACAAAATCATAATTAGTATTCAGACTGTTTTGAAACTTAAGCCAGATTTCTTTTTGTTTTACACAATTAATGTCAGTGGAAAGTACAATGAAATATTCTGAATTCAGACAGTATTCATTATACACATACTTCATTTTTCAGTCTCCATTAGTTTAAAATGATCAGGAGGGGAAAGATGAATATCTTTCTTGCAATGGTCCTAAATTAAAGCAGAGATAAGAAAGAATGAATTATCTGAAAATGATAGGTATGTTTAGATTCTCCTGCAAATTGTGTAGGATCCTCATTATTAATAGGAGAATCTTTTTGACAATAAAGAATGCCACTGGCATATAACATATTAAATGTTTGTTAGAACTTTTCATGTAATCTGAGGAAAGAGTAGATTATGAATTAGAGTCTGAGTCAGCCCTCTGAACTTGACTGGTCTTTCTGGAACCACATACCCATTTGTCTTGATGAGTGGTTTCTACTGTTTTTCTCAGAAGTAACTTGCAGAGGAGTGTGAAGATATTAAATGCACATTAAAGACCCCTTTCATTTTATTTTTTATAATCAAAAGAGCAGCAGAGGTCTCATTCCCCAAAGTTGACACAAATAGGTTGTACTGCTTTAGTGAACTGTGACTGATAGGTTCAATTCTCTTAAAGAAGTTGAATATAATGCCCTATGTTTTCTTGTATGATTCATTTGATAGAAAAAATGCTGAGAAAGTTTATGCTTCCAGTGGAATAAGAGCTACACACCTTACTGAGGATAAGGAATGGTAACTCATACTTGTAAAAATACTCTGTTCCCCCAGGTTTATTTTTATTATCTAAAATATTTCCCCCAATAATCCTATATTTGGAAAAATCAGCATTATTTCAGATAAAGCAGTGGAGAACCTGGTGGGAATAAAAAACAAAATGCCCAAAGAAATACATCTTGCAAATTGGAGGGGCAGGATTTAAATTTAGAGTTTCCTAGTTCCCAAGTCAATGATCTTTCCTTCTTAATATATCAGTTCCATACAGAAATGAAAAATCACATTTTCATAGTAAAAATTTCTCTATCAGGCAAACAACATTTTTTATGCAATAAAATATTCACAAATTTTAACTTTTAGCAACTGTAAAATGTACTTGCCTCTCTTCTTAATACTCTTGGCAAAGTAATCATGTCATCAAGAAGAACTACATATATGTTGAAATAAGAAAGATTTCAATGACGAAGCTGATGAAAATGACTAGTGGTCTCTGTCATGTCCTCTTGATTGGACTCAAAAATTTTTCAAAGCTTTCATATCCTTGTTCAGATTGGAAAAAAGGCACCAGGCCTGCGCAAGTAGCCTGAAGCACTGATGTGGACTATTGCTATTCATCTCTGGAGTGTCTAAATGGAGAGAATGGAGCCAAAAAACAGGAATGGAGGTTCTCATCTAATCACTCACTCATATGTGACACATGAGCTTGAATTAACTACTCACCTTCAGATTTTTGCATCTCTCAATTTTTCTATTTTGAAAATAAGTATCTGTGCCCATCTGAAGGCTTGACTCTCAGGTTTTCTATCTGACTTCATACCAGCATCATCTTGCAAAAATCAGACCAGGCAAATTACACATCCTTTCATATTTTCTTAAGTGAATAGTTTTATTTATGACTTGATTATCACTGCAATTGAATTGATCTTTAATGTAGAGGTAACCATAGGAATGTCATGAGGATCAATAATACTGAAAAATGCTTTGAAGATCTTTGAAGAAGTCACCTGTAGACTTGCTAAGTACTGTTTGTCTAGTCTTATTTATAATCAATGTATTATTTACTCTCAAATGTTGCAAAGAAGAGCCTGCATAGTAATGAACTAATATTTTATATGAACTGCATGTACTCAGTGTGAGACAAATTGATAAGATGCAAAATTCAGAAATGATACATAGAAAACAAAAGAGTTGTGCAAGGCAATAAATTATAGGAATTGTTGCACACAGTGAAAATGCAACCAGAAAATCAGGAAGAGAGAGAGACTTTGTCTGCCAAGTTAATCCAAGAGAATCCTAAACAGAAGACATAACCAAATCTTGGAGGGGAAGTTATACAGAGTGATAGAATATCATGCCTCTGGAAATTAAATAGGTAAGAATGGTGACAGTTTATATTGAGGGCAGTAAGAATAGCATAGCTGAAGTAGAGTTGCTATGTTGGGAGGTAGAAAAATATTTTTGGAAATGTAAATCTCCAAGTTTACATTTTGTGGCCCATAATGTGAGATACAGATTCAACTATTTCTATTTTAATAATGTTACTTTTATTAATATACTAATACCAAGTAAAGTTGTTTAATATATAGACTAAATTTCTTTATAATATATGAAGTTTGGTTCAGTAGATTTCTATGTTCCCAATGGATTGAAAAATCTATGATCATAAGATTTTAAGATGTCTAGATTTTAAACTGCAGGTAGTAGGGGAATTAGTATTATCTCAAGTGAAGATGTCACCACTGGCAAAGTCCTAATTTTGGAAGGCAATTCTGGAAGTATAGGTAAGAGGGAGGAAATTTTATCCCAGAAGGCCACATCGTAGAATCCTACATTAATCAGACACTGATGTAGTTAGTATGAACATTGAGGGTAAAAATAAAGGAGAGTATTAAGTAAGGTAAAATAAAATTGAAATTCTCCTGTTAGAATTTATATACCCCCCACCAAAAATGTTTATATGAGGTTTTATACAAGCACCTTGGTTCCTACTGGAACTCAACATGGAGGGAACAGACCCCTGACATTCTTTCAAACACACATGCCAACATCTACCTTTCTTTTCCAATTCTGGCTGGGGGATAAAAGGGGGCAATTTTTTTCTGCCAGGCCAACTGTTCTTCAGTTCACGAGAGTTTACGAGTCACTGAGAACCCAGTAAGAAGAATAAATAAAACATTTCTGGCATATTCTTACAGCAGTTTGCAAACATCTTAATATTAGTCCCCATTATCCTATTAAATGTTATTGAGAAACAAAGAATGTTAGCTTATTTGAAGTACATCTATTGGTCATCTGTCATGCAGAAATTAAAGCTAAACATTTTTAAATATTTAATATTTTTTAATTTAACATGCAAATCAATTATTTGTTAATATAATTAACCTATGGTTTAAAAATGCAAAAGTTTTTTTCAAAATAAAAAATAATTAGAAAGAATGTCATTATTTCATTCCTTTGTCATCCTTATTAATATGTGGACCAGTAGAAGAAAACTAGATTTTCATATCTACTTTTATATTCCTTACAGATTTATACAACATAATCTCTAGAAGCTTCTCTATACATATGGGAATAAGTGAGACTGAAAAAGGAACTTGCATTTTAGTATTATTATGAAGATGATTTTGACTTTGAGGGTCCCCTGTGGCTGCGATCTCCAGACCACACTTAGAGAAGCATTATACTCTAATAATTATAGGAAATAAATAAAAGGAGATTGTGTAGATGAACACACAATAACAATGGCAATGAGTTAGCAAGTTTGAGGGAAAATAAAAGAGGGACTTTTTTAAAGAGGATCTTTAGTTACCCAACATTATAGAGTTTTTGTAAAATTTAAAAAGGCACATTTCTCAATCATCTGATCTTTCAAATAAATGTACACACACACATTTGGACCTCAAGGGATAGCTAGTTCAGTTCATGAACACCTTGTCATTGGCTTGTGTGCTTCCATTTGATGCTCTATTTTTTAATACCTTCTTACTATTCTGTTTGTATATAAGACGTAGTCTTTATCTAAGAGTATACTGTGAGTGGAGGGAGGTATCAGGTCCCTGCTAGGCCTTCATATGGGACTAGTGATCTTGCTTCTACAGGGCAAAAAACATTGACTACCAAAGAAATTTTGCTGTTTCATGTCCTGACCCAGACAAGAAAAGTGTCATGGTACTGTGAGATTCTACAAAACAATCGAGCATTGTCTTGAAAATGTACTGATGCAATGTGATCCTTGTGGTGGTATTTAAAGAAAAAAATTGTTAAGAAATAAAAAAAGAGGAAAAAATGTCAAAGGAAACTGTTTTACCCTTTGCCTGATATGCAAGCTAATGAGTTTGGCTCCAGTAGCTGTGATTGATGACCATGAGGAGAAGCTCTAACAGAGGAGCAGTTCTGATAGAGTCTATTTTGGGGAATGCTTGCTATGAAGATAGACTTCAACATTCTGAAATGAGATTTTTGTACACCAAAGTTGCAATTAGAGCAGCTCCAGTGCAGAACTAATACTGAAAAAGAATGAATGTGAAAACAAAGAACTGTGACATAGAAAAGGAAAGATAGATTAAAAATCTAAACTGTAATTCTAGAAGAAACCAATTTTTTTCTTTAAGTAAAAATTGTGATGAAACTGTATATATTTAAAAAAATACCTACTATGATTTTATATATATATATATATATATATATATATATATTTATATGTGTATGTGTGTGTTTTGTGCAAGATACAATAGAGCTACAAGCATGTCTTTAATACCAGCAGCCAATTTCAGGGACTGTAGTAATATTCCCAATATCATCATCTAGAATAAAAGGGATCAGTGTTAGATTATCTGTGGTTCATCACATGAATCTTTATATATAAAATCCCTGTTATTTTTTTGCCTACATGTTCTCCACATAACTATTTTCTGTAGTAGCGACAGAGCATTACAAACTAATGGAAATTAATTGATAGGCAATTTCATTTTCACATATTTGTATGAATATCCATATAAAATTGTATAGCACTTGATCATTTATAGACTCTGATTGCTTATTACATACTTGTTTTAGCAAGGCTTTTAAGTAGAAAGCACAGATATTATTTTAAGAAAACTAGAAAAAGGCACACTTTTACATTGCAGGTGGAGTTGCAAATTGGTACAGTCACTCTGGAAAGCAGTGTGGAGATTCCTCAGAAAACTTGGAATGGACCTACCTTTTGACCCAGTTATCCCACTCCTTGGTTTATACCCAGAGGGCTTAAAATTAGCACACTACAGTAACACAGACACATTAATGTTTATAGCAGTTCCATTCACAATAGCTAGACTGTGGAACCAATCTAGATGCCCTTCAACAGATGAATTGATAAAGAAGATGTGGTATATATACACAATAGAACACTACTCAGCCATAAAGAATAATAATATGTCATTTGCAGATAAATGGATGGAATTGGAGATTATCATGCTAAGTGAAATAAACCAATCCCAAAAAAAACAAAGCCTGAATGTATTCCCTGAGAAGCAGATGATGATATAGAATCTGGTTGGGGGAGGATGAGAGAAGAATGGAGGATCTTTAGATTATGTAGAGGGAAATGAGAGGGGGATGGGGTAGGGGTATGAAAAATGGTGGAGTGAGACAGATATCATTACCTTATGTAGATTTGTGGTTAACAAGAATGGTATGAATGTACATCATGCACAACCATAGAAATGAAAATTTGTACCCCATATGTGTACAATGAATCAAAACAAAGTCTGTAAAAATGAAAAAAATGACTCAAAGATATTGTGCACTTGGATTAAGGTTTATAGAGTAGGTGTAGAATAAAATTAATATTTCACTCTGGATCTGATTTCATTGTATGAGTTCACTAGGACAATGAGAGCAAGTTACCACCAACTAGGTGGCTCAAAGGATCAAACACACTTGTGTGCGGGAAACCTATTTATTTCTTCAAATAAATATTTTTTTGTTGCTCTAATAATGTAAATTTCTAGCTAAATGCTAAAAGCATACATTCAATATGTGGATTATTTAGGTTGCTTTAAGATGCAAGTAACAAAAGGATCAAAATAAAATTGAGATAAAAGCAAGGAAACAGTATCCCATATTATAGCTAAAGCAACAGGCCAGAACTACTAAAATGTTATCAAAAACAATCAAGACCAAGGTATCAGCAGAGTTGGTTCATTCTGAGGGAAAGATAAGAGCATATAACATTCATAAATTAGGAAGATATGCTGAAACACAATTATGGGATCTAGGTGTCAACATTTTTCATTCATAATTTTGAAGTATCCTGGCAAGATTATATCCATTGTTGACATCAAATTTATTTTTTGAATGTTTGCAAAACCAACAATGTTGTGAAGCAGAACCACAGACCCCAAATTGCAAATCTCTATTTTCACAGTATAAAGATCATAGGTTATTTCATAAAAAATATATCCGTATGTATGTAGAAACATACATATATAAATGTGTATAATTTATAAGCTTATGTGATCCATAAATGCACACCAGCAAATAAAAATGATAAACCATAAGTACAATACATTTTCAGATATGAAAAGACCATTACTGCACATATTGTTAAAATATTCACAAAGCTGCTGCATAAATACCTTTTTGTTTAAAGGCAACAAAAACTTTATGAGCATTCATGATCAAACTAAAAGACAAAAGGAAAAACAAATTAAACTGGACTTTGGGGTTTATTTCACTTCTGTCCATTCATCTGGAAAATTTTCACCTGGAATGGAGTCAAAATTGTAAAGAAGATAAATCATATAGGAATATAGGAATTAGTTTGCTTGGTTGTGAAAATATCAAATAAGTGTAGGCCCCTTTAAAAATGCATTTCTGGGCATGTCCTCACACAAGTTCCAGTTTTTGTTTAAAATACAGGTCCCAGAAGCAGGGACAGTGTAGATCACAGCCATTCGTTTCCCCTGCCACACACTGGAAAGTGGGTGGTGTGATCAGCATTGCCCTGCCTGACCATGGCTGAAAAGTTTTTGATACTTTCAAATACATAAGCTAGGACAATGGAAACAAAGATTTTAAATAACAATTATGGGGAGCTATTGTTGTCACATTGATTCTACATGAAAACAGCAACAAAAACACTGCAATGTCTTTCTCATATTTGAGGCTCTAAAAAGAAGAAGTTAAGAGGAATCAGAGTACAGAAGTAGCCAATGACAAAAAGAGTAATTATCCAATTATTTCTTTTAAGCCATTTTTTACCTTCATTGTTTAGGTTGCCTCTTTCTTTTCCATATCTGGTTTTCTAAGAAAGTGAAAGAAGAGGGTAGATGGACAACTTAAGAGTGCTTACAATATATACTACATTTACTGCATATTACAGCCATATCATACGCTACTTCTGATCATCTTACCCTTAGATACACATTGGTGAATGCACTTCTCAGACCACTTGCAGCTGGTATGTCATGTGGTTATTAGGCCACATCCACTATAAAATGTGAGCATAGCCATATTTAGGTTTGGACAGAAGAAATATATGATTCTCCATTCTCTCTTCTCTCTTATATAGCAACCAAAAGTGCTCAGTTCCATATGTCTCTATATATTATAGAATTAAAAATAAAACCATAAACATGTGCAACCTATTAGAAGAATTCCCATATCTTATGCAACTTTTTCACTTAACTAATACTTTCAAGTCTCTACCAAGTTTTTAAAAATATGCTAGTTACTAGAAATTAAAAAAAATGACTTGAATATGTCATTTATACCTAAGTTTATAATCAAGGAAAAATTGAACAAAAGTTATCTTTACAAAAGAATATGGTAAAAAGAAATGGATAATGTTCTGTGATGGTGCTGGCATGAATAGAAAACCTGTTTAAAGGAGTTAGGTAAGGATACCTACGGGGAAAATGATCTAAATGTAATGTCTGCCAAGAATAGACTTTATTTTCAGGCAAAAGGTATAGAAAAGAAAAATATATAGAAGGTCTTGTGGTCAAGAAGATACAATAGAAAGATGGCTGCAAGATAGAATAAGTGGTAAGAATATGAAGATACCTTTAGAAAGGAAAGAAGTAAAGCAAAATATTTCAGTGTTCTGTTATTGTATTGTGTAAAACAGACTTAGGATGGGATCCTGACTCCAAAGCAAACTAGATGTGTTAGTAAAAAATCAGTCTTTTTCTAAGCCATGATTTTTATTTGCAAAATTTATACAGCAGTAACATATAAGGTTTTTTTAACTGAATAACATTGGATCCGAAGAATGTACACAAATAATAATTATGTAATAAAAGAGAACTTTAAATCATTTAATTTCATTTTAATTGACAAAAAGTGGTTGTATGTATTTGTGGGGTAAAATGTAATGTTTTGACAGATGCAAAAATTTTATAAATATTGCATCAAGATAATTAGCAAAAAGAAAGAGGATGGTTTTTAAGTATTCCCACTTTAAGGACAAAAGAGCAAGAGGAGAAAAGAGGAGCAAGAGTAGCAGGAGGAGAGGAAAGATGAAAATGTTTACTATATGAGCTGATGGCTATGTTAATTAGATTGATTTGTGGTGAAATATCACAATGTATCATCAGTTTGCAGCTCTGAAATTCATTTGGAAAAATAAGAGAACCAGAATTGCCAAAGGAATGCTTAGTGAGAAGAGTGAAGCAGGAATCATCAAAACACCAGATCTCAAATTATACACAGAACTATAGTAATAAAAAGCAGCATGGTACTGGCACCAAAACAGATATGAAGACCAATGAAATAAAATAGAAGACACAGAGACAAACCCACATAAATACAGTTATCAGATAGTAGACAAAGGTGCCAAAAACATACACAGAGAAAAGATTCCTCTTCAACAAATGATGCTAGGACAACTGGAAATCCATATGTAGAAAAATGAAATTTGACTCTTATCTCTCACTGTGCCCATAACTCAAAGTTAGATCAGAAAACTTGTAACTGGCAGAAGAAGATGTAGAACCAACAACTCCAGCATGTCAGCATGTGAACCAACTTCCTTAACAAGACTCCTAAAGCACAAACATAAAATAAAAAAATCAATAAATGGAATGGCATCAAATTAAAAAGCTTCACATCAAAGCAAACAATTAAAAGCATGAAGAGAAAACCTGTAAAATAGGTTGCCACTATTTCCTCATATAGGTAATTAATATTCAGAATATACAAAGAACTCAAAAAACTTAACAGCAAACAGAACAAATAACCCAATCAATAAATGGGCAAAAGAACTAAATAAACACTTCTCAAAACAAGAAATATACATGGTCAACATACATGTTGAATAAAGGTTCAACATTTTTAGGAGTTAGGGAAATGCAAATCAAAGTTACACTGAGATTTCATTTCACTCCAGTCAGAATGGCAATTATCAAGAATAATAGCAACAATAAATATACCCTTTTTATATACACACTTACTGTTAATTATAACTTAATTACTTGGAGAAAAAAACTTTGTTTTTTGGAAAAGGAGAATAAGGCAACTAAGTGATATTAGGGGGAAATGGAGGTTTCTTCCCCTCTTTTCTTTGTGACACAGAATGAATTGAATTAAATAAAGAACCAGACACAGTCATAAGGAATGATAAACATCACATTGCAACTAGATGCCAAAGAATCATTTGCTGAAACTCCAAACTGATACTTTCTTCAAACTTTATTGTTGACCGAAGGGAGTTTGCTTGCCATAATTATAGTCCGTATTGTGTGGCAGCCCA
Source organism: Glaucomys volans (assembly GCA_020662805.1). Lineage (NCBI taxonomy): Eukaryota > Metazoa > Chordata > Mammalia > Rodentia > Sciuridae > Glaucomys > Glaucomys volans. Next base: position 59,025 of record JAJEJO010052957.1, read on the forward strand.
CAATCCATGCTTATTTGATGAAGTGGAAAGTTTTAACCTCTTGCTTTAATTAAAACAATTTTGAAGGCCCATCTTAACTTCAGAGTGCTTATAAAATATGCTGAAAGTTTGAGAAAGTACACTGCTGTTTAATTTCTTCCACTGTATGCTTGCTTGCTTCAACTCTCGCACATGCCAATCACAGATCAAAACTTAGAAACCCTTATGAATACTTATCTCATAGTCTCAATGTCATGGTGAATCTCAAACTGTGACAGAAAGAAGGAAGAGAAAAGAAAGAATAATTTGGCACAAAAGAACGAAATCTGCACAAGTTTACAGAATTAGAAGCGCCAAGAGGATAATTGGTTCATCAGGATGCATACTTCTTTTGCGATTAAAGTAAAAAGACGTGATTACATGGAAGAAGATAAATAATGAAATTGAATACGGAGAACGTTTATGCTTGACAGCCTTATCTTTTGTTTCCATGCAGTTAAGAAGCCAATTCTTCTGTTGAGATAAAGATATCTTTGAGGGTTGATGGAAGTTATAAATTTTCAACATATTTGGCATGGAAAATTGAAAAAGGAGGTATTCAACACAGGTATGATGACGATTTCAAGTTATGTTCAGGAATAAAAAAGAACTTAGAAGAAACAAGATGAAAAGAGCAATAATATAAAATATTGGCCAAGTTTTTTTTTCACCTAAGTATGTTAATCTGAGTTTAAGAAATTGAACAAAATGCCAGGTGCAGTGGCTCTCCAGAGGCTGAGGCAGGAGGATCATAAGCTCAAAGCCAGCGTCAGCAACATAGCAAGGCCCTAAGCAACTTCATGACACCCTGTCTCAAAATAAAAAACATATAAAAAGGGCTGGGGAGGTAAGTCAGTGGTTAAGTGCTCCTAAATTCAAACCCCAAAAAAAAAAAAAAAAAAAGAGAAAAGAAAAGAAAAAAAATTGAACAATATGCAGACATCAGGAAAATGCAAAACTTAAACAACGTTAATGCAAAGACTTAACACCAATGCTCACTGCCCACTTACAAAAACTTCTACAGGGTCATTGAATAAGGAGCTTTGTAAGGGGGACTTATAACTGGATACCTTTAGAAAAAGGGTGCCCAAGGTAGATTAATGCATCCTAATAGAAGCACTTCTTCTCTCTGCCAAGTGCTATGATTACTCTTGTTATTTGATTCCATTCTTCCTGGGACCTCGGGATTCAAGTCATCTTTCATTTCTCTGTGTTTTCTTGACCTGAGGCACAGCTAAGCATGTCAGTGGGATTTAATGGTGGTCTTGGCCATGTTATTCCAATTGATTCCATTAGCTTTCTGTTCATTTAGCTCTCTGAAAATCTCCCCTCAGTGTACATCTAAAGAGCAGAGGTACAATCAGCATTTTGGCTCCCTTTGTTACTGATCTGGAAGGAAGTCTGAATACAGTGTCTCTTCAGAAATTAAAAAATAAATAAACACACACAAAAAAAAATTAAAAAGGATTTGTAGTTTGGCTTGCAGTTTATAAGCTAACTATATTCCCTGATGCTGAGGAAGCATAAAGAATAGTGCACTGCAAATGTTTATTGGGTGAAAACTTTTTTAAAAGGCATTTTATTATTCAGGGTCTTTAGCAAAAACAACACACACACACACACACACAAACACATCCAATTGCCACAGTTGTGAGAATGTCTTATTGGAGATATGTGGTTGCAGATACAAATAAGTATACAGACATATCTACATTTAGGAAGATTTACTGTGCATTAATGAAGGCTGAGAAATTCCACAGTCTGCAATCTGTGCACTTAGAGAGCCAGGGGAAATGGGTGCATTAGTTTGGAGTCCTGAGAGTTAGAAAGCTGATGATGTAGATTCTAGTCTAGGTCTAAAGGCCTATGAACCAGAAGATCAATGTCCCAGCTCAAGAACTAAGGCAGAACTAATTCAACCCTCCTCAGTATTTGAGTCCTCAGTGGATTGCATGATGTCCACCTACACTGGGGATGACCATTTGCTTTATTCAGCCCATCAATCTAAATATTAAGTTCTTCTGTAAACACCAACACAGACAAATCCAGAAATAAAGTTTAACAACCATGTGGGTGTCCTATGACCCTGACAAGTTGACACATTACCTCAACTAAGACAACTGTGCACCCTCACTGCTATCTGTTTGCATGCATGAGTTCTCATCACAAATTCTGTTGGTCTCTTGTATACTGTAAAGTGCAAAATATGATTTTTTTTATAATGTCGAGGTTTGAAAACTAAGCAAACTTTAGTAGTTCTTTCTTTTTCTTCTTTTTCTAAGAAGCCAGCCATCATTTTATCTATATACATTGCCTCTCCCCTGAAAATGTTGACGGATTCCCATATAATGTGCAATAGTAGTCAGATAAGGACAGGGGTTAGTAATCTTTGAAAGATTTATTAAAGGAAGGGTAACTTTGGACGGCAACTAAATTAAATGAATGATCAAAAGTGTGTATGAATGTGTGCATGTATATATATGTTTGTATTTATGTGTGCATGTGTAGTCTAGAGTCATTACTTAATACTTTGAAAAGGTTTAATAAAATACTTTAGAATTTTTGGAGTTTAAGTAATGTTCAATGAAAGCTGACATTTATTTATAAAACCATAAGTTGTAAAGCTTGAAGTATTTACTTAAGAGAGAAGGTCAGGGTTTCTACAAGACTATAAAAATTATGATTTGAGACTTATTCTCTAATTATCTGTTGATAACACACTGAGTTCAGAAATGCTAGGTCAATAGCATTTTGTTCTAAAGAAAAAGGGACTTTCATTCTTACACAAACCTCCAAGTAGTGCTTACTACTTATTTGTGTAATTATGCTTTGTAATAGTTACTTCAGGAGAGTAGGGGAAGGCCTATCATACTGTGAGATAGCACGAAATAGAAGGAAATGGGAATAGCTGTTAGTGTCCAAGAAAACAAACACAAATTGAATAGTATGTGGAAGCACAGGGTCAGGATCTGCCTCTGAAGTGTGAAGGGTCAGAAGTCTGCTCACATGTGGGTATTCTAGGGACCCTCTTATCTATGAGTCAATCATTTCCCAATCTAAATTAATCACTTCTTCGTCTGACCTACTGAACTTCTTGCACTTCAATTTAGTTCCTGTTTTATCTGATTCTGTTTTTACCTCTAAAGAAAGGCACCATGGCATGGCAAGAATAGCATGGACTATGGAGAGTGTGCCTGACTTACCATCCTGCATGTGAACCAGTCAGGGAACCACACTTGCCCCTCGATTTCCTTCTTTGTAAAATGGGGATATGAATAATGACTACTAAATTTAATAGCTGAAATAATTACAAGTTAATTTACATGAAGAATATAGAATGGTGTCTAATACCTAGTATGTGCTTGCTGCTGTTGGAATAATTATACTGAGCTTTTTAAATTTTTCTATTCCCTATAGACAAACTAGGTATGGTATTTGGCCATTCAAAAAGACTTGTCAAAGGATTATAAAATAAATTAGAAGCCAGGTGCGGTGGTACACTCCTGTAATCCCAGTGGCTTAGGAGGCTGAGGCAGGAGGATCTGGGGTTCAAAGCCAGCCTCAACAAAAGTGAGGTGCTGAGCAACTCAGTGAGACCCTGTCTTTAAATGAAATAAAAAATATGGCAGGGGATATGGCTCAGTAGTGGAGTGCCCCTGGGTTCAATCCCTGATATCCCCCCTCAGAAAATTAGAAAAATGATTAATAATATACTTAATATAATATTTGAACTTCAGTCTACTCTATAATTATCTGACAAAAAGTACAGAAATTACTTTGAGTGTATTTTTTCAGCCTATCTTCTAAATAAAAGATGTAGTGTTATAAAGATAATATATAAAACTTCTTCAGTGTTCAAATTGTTCCTTATCTGAGGCTGAGGAGGTAGGTATAGCTTCAAATACTCCCATAAAAGATGAAACAAGATATCCATCAAATAAAGTCAGCCATAGAGTCTCTTTTCTGGCTGAATTACTTATTCTCAATTGGTGTGCAATATGTTTATATACGAGTTCAATTTATTAAGTGTCTCCCATTTATTAGGTACTTTAAAAGGTGCTGGATGTCCAGAAATGAATTGAATTTTGTCCTTTAAATCTGACAGAAACTTTTCTGAGATGATTAGTATAACTATAAAAACAAAAGATTGTAGAAGTCTGAAGATCAATAAGAAAAAGATTGGAATGGCACAGAGCTCTAAAATCTTAAACGTGAGGCTAGAGGATTTCAGAGAAAGGAATACTGGTTAATTCAGAAAACTCCGACTGATTTGTCCAAGCTGATTATTTGGAATTGGGCTGGGAATAATTGCAAGGATTTAATCAGGTAATCAATTAGGTGGTCCTTCAAGATGTAGAGGCAATATCAACAATGGTTCAGAAAAATGAAAATGTTCTAGAAGAAACTAAGAGACACCCTGGAAAGACCGAGGGCTTTGGAGAAATTAAACTAAAAGATAAGATGTAGGCTGTTCTATAAACCTTACTAAAACTGTTCCATGCATAATGAAACACCAGAGAGCACTTTGGAGAGAATGAGTGGAAAGATTCAGAGAAGATTCTAGAAAAATAATTCCACATTCATACCAAATGAAGAACATTCAGTTAAAAGGTCATGTTGTCCATGAAAGCTATGAGAGTATACTGAGAACATTAGTGGGAAAGGACTGAAGGATGCATTTTAGAGACAACTACTTAGAAGGTTTTACATGTCAATTAGAGGTTTGAGTAAAGGAGAAAAAGGAATTAAAGATGTCTCACTTTTTTCTGGTGCTCTGCTAATTCTTGGGTGGAGATGGTGAGTCCTGCTAATCATCTTCATTCATCTTCATCTTTCCACAGTGGTAGCATTTATAGAAATGGTCATCCTTCATATCATTTCTTTAGTTGGCTGATCATCACAGTTGGCTATGACCTCCTTTATCCTGATTTTATCACAAGAAAATGGCAATATTCATTGAGATGGTGAACAGTGGAGGATGAAAATTATCAAGGATTTGAAGATAAGATTTTAGTTTTAGGAAGGTAGATTTTGGTTTTCAAGGGCAGATAGTGAGTTAGCAACTTGGAGAATGTTGTTTTTTTTTAGTCAAGAGGCAGAGTAGGAGAAAGAAATCCTAGTTCTCCCAAGAGTCTGTTTGCAACCATGGAAGTAAACAGCATTACCAAGCAGAAGGAGCAAGAAGACATTTCTCTATGGTCCACCATATTTAAAGCTACTCTGCTGAATCCCTTAACTATGTAAAGGGACTTATTAGATTAAGTAAGGTAATGATCACAGACATAAACAGAAAACAAAATTGCTGCTACTTTACTTGATAAATAAAAAAAATGGCAACGTCAAACACTGCAAACATATCGGATAGAATGAAGTCCTGATACATCAAACCTTGCAACTCGAGATTATTCTGAATTTGTATGGATTATTCCACATTCTTGAAACATAGTTAATACCTGTCATTGTACAAATGTCAACTAATTATTTCATTTTACATCTTTCTTGTTCCTCTTATCAGTATGATCCTGGGATATTATCTGGAGGACCAGACAGCTAACACTGGAAAGGTGCTGTTTAACTGAGTCTACATCCTAGATGACACTGATTATCTCTCCATGCAGAGTCAGGTACCGGGGACTCCAACCACTCTTCCTAACAGTTGGTGCTTCCCAGTGTGTTACCAGCAGTAGCTAGCAGGAGGAGATCAAAATGAAAAAGGGGAGGGAGCTGGTCTCATTTAATATTCAGTCAAGACTTTTTTCTTTCAGATGCATAGGGAGTAGTAATCAGACTTTGTGTTCAAAAGGGATTTTCTTGTTACATTCTGAGATTGTCCACTCCTCATCTGCCTTATGCCAAGTTGGAAAAGACAGTTGGTGATCAGGGTATCTCTGCATGTCTGCTAGTTAATCTTCTCTTGTCTGTATTTGGTAAAGATTAAAGTGCTATTGATTCATCTCCTGTATTCTCTGTTGGATTAGAATACGTTGCATTTGAATGACAATATGCACAGCCTGCATGTCTTTATCAAAAAATGAACTTGTTGGAGGAGAAAGGGTATAAACTACTCTCCTTTGCTTCCCCCAAAGAACAAACCAAAAGAAGAATAGAAAATAAAGAACCAAAAAAAAAGCAAGCAAATAAAAACTCTACAGGCAACGATGTAAATCGACTCAGAGAAAAATGAACAAAACATCTGATCTTTTGCATTTGACAGTTCAGTTGAATGAATGCTCACAGCATGACCAATTTTCAAACTATATAGATTTAAACACTAGTTTATTTAAACACTAGTTTGCAAAATGTGTGAACATTGAACATTTAGGCCTAGTGATGCATGAAATCCAGCACACCGCTGCTAGCGCATAAGGGTTTCAGGATGTGTGTGTCTGTGTGTGTGTGCATCAGAGAATGGGTGGATTTTTTTGTTGGAATATTTATCATTTTTAAAAATCATCATTATCATTTTTATCTTCACTTTCTGAACTTACCTATGCACAGAGAATCTCCATAAATATTTGTTTTATCCATTTTACCTCTGAGAGATAATGAAAGTCCTCTGCTCTCAAGTCAAAAGAAATGTAAGACCTTTGAAGAACAAATTCCGTGTTCCTTTCTTTCCCAAAGTACATGTGTACATGTGAATGGATGTCCTGAATGAAACTTTATCTTTCAACAAGGCTAAACTATGTTCTTATTTATCTACTGCATCAGATGAGATCAGGCCATTGTCATCTTGGGTCAGATGCTTCACTTTTTATGTTGATTTTAATTGACAAATGATTGTCCATGTTTTTGAGGTACATTATGAATTTTTGCATATAAATAGTAAAAAAAGATTCAATCAAGCAAATTAAAATATGTCATCTTATCAATTTAATTTTTATGCCAAGATTGTTTTAAAAAACATATTGCTTTAGCAAATTTGAAATATATATCACAGAGACTTAGTCTTCTAAGAGTAACTGAAACTTAGTATTCTTTAATCAACATCTTCACTTTCTCCACCCACCTTTCAATCCCAGACTTTAGTTTTCTTTCCATTCTGTTTCTGTGAGATTGACTTTTTTATATTTGAATACAAGTGAGAACTTATTTCACTTAGCATAATGTTCTCCAGTTCCAACCATGATGCCACAAATGATTGAAATTTCTTTCTTTTTAGGAATGTATAGAATTCCAGTGTGTGCACAGACCATGTTTTTAAATCCATTCATCCTTTGATGGACACTTAAGTTGCTTCCATATCTTGACTTTTATAAACAACACTGAAATCAGAACATAGGAATTAAGATATCTCGTCAATATGACAACATCAATTTTTTGGACATGTACACAGAGGTGGGATTGCTGTGTCATATGGTGAATCTAATTTTAGACTTTTCATCAAACTCTATGCTACTATCCAAATGATAGCAGTAATTTACATTCCACCAAACAAAGATTGGCTTTCTCCACAACATTACCAACATTGGTTATCTTTTGTCTTTTTCATTATGGTCATTTTATGAGGTGTGAGGTCCTATCTCATTGTAGTATTTACCTTTGCATTTCCCTGATGTCTAATATGTTGAACATTTTCTCATGTATGCATTGATAATTTATACACTTCTTTTAAGAAATGTCTGTTCAGATTCTTTTTACTTTTAAAAAAAATCAGTTTGCTTTCTTGCTATTGTTTTTATTCTTCCTATATTTTTAATATTGGCCTTTTTCTGGATGTATGTTTTACAACTATTTTCTCCTGCTCCATGTCCTTTGCTGTGCATAAACTTTTCAATTTGATGTAACAGCATTTGCTTATTTTTGTTTTATTGTCTGTGCTTCTGAAATCCTCTTCAAGAAATCACTGCTGATCTTATTGCATTGTCCCCCATGATTTCTTCTGGTTACTATACAATTTTCAGATCTTACATATCAATCTTTGGTCCATTTGACTTTGAGTTTTTTTATGTGAGGTGAGAATGGGTCCATCTCATTCATTTCATTCTTCTGCATGTAGATATGCAGTTGTTCTGAAACCATTTGTTGGAGAGGCCATCCTTTCCTCCTGGTGTGCTCCTGGAACTTTGGTCAAAATCAATTGACCATAAATGCCTGGATTTATTTCTAGACTGTCTATATTCTGTTCCATTGATAACTGTGTCTCTTTTTTTGCCAGTAATATGCTCTTTTAACTATGAAGGTTTTATGATAAATTTTGAAATTAGGGAGTAGCAAACTATCCCTATTTGCCAATGACACGATTCTATATTTAGAGGCGCCAACAAATTCCATCAGAAAACTTCTAGAACTCATAAATGAATTCAGTAAAATAGCAGGATATAAAATCAATGCTCATAATCTAATGCATTTTTATTCATAAGTGATGAATCCTCTGAAAGAGAAATTAGGAAAACTACCCCTTTCACAATAGCCTCTAAAAAAATAAAATACTTTGGAATCAGTGTAACAAAACAGGTGAAAGACCTCTATAATGAGAACTACAGAACACTAAAGAAAGAAATTGAAGAAAACCTTAAAGGACAGAAAGATCTCCCATGTTCTTGGAAAGGCAGAATTAATATTGTCAAAATGGTCATACTACCAAAAGCACTATACACATTCAAAGCAATTCCAATTAAAATCCCAATGATGGACCTTATAGAAATAGAGCAAGCAATCATGAAATTCATATGGAGGAATAAGAGACCCAGAATTGCTAAAGCAATCCTTAGCAAGAAGAGCGAAGCAGGGGGTTTCACAATACCAT
>JAJEJO010052957.1:68703-90675 GCA_020662805.1 Glaucomys volans
CCTCAGCAAAGGAAACAATCAACAATGTGAAGAGAGAGCCTACAGAGTGGGAGAAAATCTTTGCCACACACACTTCAGGTACAGCACTAATCCCCAGAATTTATAAAAAAAAACTCAAAAAATTTTACACCAAGAATACAAATAACCCAATCAACAAATGGACTAAGGAAATGAGCAGACACTTCACAGAAGAGGATCTACAAGCAATCAACAGATATATGAAAAAAATGTTCAACATCTCTAGTAATAAGAAAAATTCAAATCAAAACTACCCTAAGATATCATCTCACCCCAATTAGAATGTCTATTATCAAGAATGCAAGCAACAACAGGTGTTGGTGAGGATGTGGGGAAAAAGATACACTCATACATTGCTGGTGGGGTTGCAAATTGGTGCAGCCACTCTAGGAAGCAGCATGAAGATTCCTTAGACAACTTGGAATGGAACCATCATTGGACCCAGTTATTCCACTCCTTGGCCTATACCCAAAGGACTTAAAATCAGAATAGTACAGTGATGCAGCCACATCAATGTTCATAGCTGCTCAATTCACAATAGCTAGATGGTAGAACCAACCTAAATGCCCTTCAATAGATGAATGGATAACAAAAACTGTGGTACATATACACAATGGAATATTATTCAGCCATAAAGAAGAATAAAATTATGGCATTTGCAGGTAAATGGATGGAGTTGGAGAATATCATGCTAAGTGAGATAAGCCAATCCCAGAAAACCAAAGGCCAAATGATCTCTCTGATAAGTGGATGATGATATATAATGCAGAGTGGGAGGGAGGCAAGAATGGAGGAAGGATGGATTGCATAGAGGAAAAGAGGTGTGGTGATGGGGTGGTAGGGGGAGGGAGAAAAATAACAGAATGAGACAAACATCATTACCTGATGTACGTGTATGATTATACAAATGGTGTAACTCTACTTCACGTACAACCAGAGAAACAACAGTTGTACTCCATTCGTGTACAATGATTCACAGTAAATTTAAAAAGAAAAGTAATTATGGAATAGGATGACTCTGGGTTCATTTGTTTCGCTAAAGATTTCTTTGGCTATACAAGATCTTTTGTAGTTCTGTATAAATTTCAAGACTGTTTATTCTTTTTCTGTGAAAAATGATTGGTATTTTTATATGGATAGCACTGAATTTTAGATTGTTCTGGGTAGGGTAGTTATTTTCATAATATTAATCATTCTGATTCATGAGTATGGGATATTTTTCTTGTGTGTGTGTGTCTGTGTTTAGTTTCTTTCATCAATATTTTATAATTTTTGCTGTTTTCCATTTGGAATTGACATTAATTAATTCACTTGAATTAATAATAATACTTCTGGTCCTAGACCCCAAAATTAACATTTCAGTTTGGAAAGTATAACAGCTGAAAATTTAAGATAAAAATCAAAGGAAAATTATATGTTTGGATTTTTTAAAAAATGATAACAGAAATCAATAAATACTAGGGCCTTTTAATGGTTTTTAAAATGTTCACTCTAAAATATAACTATATGGAATTTCTTGTTCCTATGAAATCAATTTAGAGAGGTTATCTTAAATTGTAATCACAGTGAGATGCTTATTTTCAAACTTTGATTTTTGTTCATAAGTATTTCATAAAATGTGGTGCAGGGAAATATTGATTTTTTTCCTTTATTAGCATTCATATCACAAGCTCCCTGATTGGTGTATATTGTTATTGTTGTTAATGGTTCAATGGTTTTACACTGTAAAAACAGATTTTATACATTCTAAAGTTGCTACACAATTGGGATTTCTGCATGGATTCTCTTTCACATTTTGCTGATTTATAGAAAAAAAGTGTATGGTTAAACCTTTTGTGGCTTTCCTTGTTCGAGTCTCCAGTTTCGTTGAGATACAGCTAATATTAAGCAGTAGTTTATACTGTTACATCTTTCTGTAGCTTGAGTTTCTACAGATCTACATGTCATAAAATTCCTAAAATGGAGATAGTATGTTTGCAGAGCAAGGTTTCTCAGTATTATGAGATGTTTACCAATCAGGCATTTACGAATTTATCTTTACTACCTTTTTCTTTTCAGTGTACAGAGGTGGTGAGCACACTGCAATGCACCAGTTGGAACAATGTACATAAGAATCCTGCTCTTTTGCCAAGTTTGGAGCAGTGTTATTTCCGTGAACTGGATGCAGTTAGCACACTCTAATGCATGTATCAAAGATGTTTCAAATAATGTTCTATCAACAGTGAAGAGTTGAAAGCTTTTCCTCTAAGATCAGAAGCAGGGTAAGGATGCCCACCTTCTCTATTTCTATTCAAGATAGTACTATAAGGTCTAGCCAAAGCGATTAGGCAAGAAGAATAAATAAAAGGCGTTCAAATCAGAAATCGTCCTTGTGTGCCGAAAACATGATATTGTACATAAGACTGTTTAGAAACTGTTAGAACTAATACATTTAGTTAAGTGTGATGTTCAAAATTTACCTGAAAATCGGTAGAGTTTCTAGGCACTGCAGTGAACTCTCAAAAAAAGAAATCAAGAAAATGATCCCATTTGCAATAGCAAGTGGGCAAAAAACTTAGGAATAAATTTATCTAAAAATGTGAAAGATCAATATTCATAAAACTCTTAAATATTCATGAAAGTAATTAGAGAAATAATAATGGAGAGACATTTGTTCATGAATTCACTCATTTGATAGATATTCACATTACTAAGTGTCTGATGACATCATAGGGAATGAGAAAATCGTAGAAGAAAATTTTTCTGTTTCTCATTTTGAAGCCTTGAAAATCCAAGTTGACAGATTGAGGTGGAAGGGAGAGAGTCTGTGAGTACCTATGAGAAATTGTACCTTTCCTCTTGATGCAGCCAGGATCTTCTGGAGCAGTTGATAAGACAAGGCTGAAGAATGTTCTTCTAAACTTTAACCAAAACACAGGCAAAGACTTTTTTTGCTACTTCCTATGCAGGATAATAAGAAAAATAGCTCCCAGAATCTTGCCTTTTCACACCATGACAGGGATGTAATATAATAAGTTTATTTGAAGGAGCATTTGCCTTAAAAAGTAAGTATTTAAAAAGTTAATCTTGATTATTTAAAGCATATCTCTCTACTGTGTGTGTGTGTGTATCAGACAGCATGTATCTGTGTGTGTATTTCATACTCTATAGTCACTTAACTTTTCCAAATAATACAAATTGTCTTATCCTCTTCCTGGTCGGGTAGATGAAAAGATAATTGATATACTATGAAATCCTCATGCTTCAACACTTAAATATCTTGAACTTCATGCCAAAAAAAGCTAAAGAATTTAAGTTCTTGTCTTTCATAAATGTTCTTAGGTTTGTTAAAACAAGTGATAGATTTGTCATTAATATATGCATGCCACTGACACACCCATCTCTTTTCAAATAGTAAGACACTACTCCAGTTGCTTGGAAATTTACTAAACTCACTACTGTGCAATGAGAACATCTATGATACATCTGTTAAACATTTCATAAAAAGTAGAAATTATCTAGTGGAAAAAAAGGATACCTTCAAATAACCAGGAGTTGTCACTAATATTCACTTTGAATAATTTATTTTCCTTCCATCATTTACAATATAAAAATATATTAAAAATCTTTGCAATGTTTTATCTTTATCTTTAATAAAAGCAGAGCAAAAATCACAGAGCTGTATATGGGATTAGCACTTAATATCAACTTAATAACTCTTGCATAAATTAAAACTATTCTCACTTTTCAATTATTTCAAAAACCTGTTCTACAAGATAAAATAAATTTTACAGCACAATACAGGTAGAATCTTGCTCAATATGTGGTTATTCTTATCCAGAATAAGATTATATATGTTCACACTTCAGGTATGCGTTGTGTGTATCATTCAACTTGTCCTTACTTAAGTTGGCATAGGCTAAAAACATAAAATATAGAATCTTGACCATGTTTATTGTTTTATTTTTAAAGTTTTTATTTTCTAGAACAATTTATTTTTATATCCTTGCTTCTTTTTGATCTCTTTCCCTCTCTCTTTCACACACATAACAATACAGCTCTTGGTCTTTGAATAAACTTGGTCCTTTACTGTGAAGATTTTAGGTTTATTTTCAATTGGGCACTGAAATTGTGCATGTCTCCTGAACTGTTATACAATACGCTTTGCAATTATCCCTGAATCTGGTCACTTTTAATCTCTTCTTTATTTGTCCTAATATGGACATCTCATTTCTGAAAACTTTATATGTCACTCAGTGACTGGAATAAATTAATCCTCAGCAAATATTATTGATACTATTTGCAATTATTACTATTTTCAATATATTTCCATCAGATATTCACTCTTTGGGTTTACCCTTGCCCTTAATGCTCTTATTATCCCTAATTCCCCATTTTGTGGTTTTACCCTGATATTTCAACAGAACTCCAAAATTTCCTTTGTGTTTCCAACACACGCATGCATTCACATAGATAATTGTTGACGATTTTGTGAACACATCTGTTCCATAACATTCTATACTTTTACTTTGCTCAAGGGGTGTTGACAGATCCTTAATCAAAATGTATTACCACTTTTAATTAGCTAATCATATGACTTTATTTCAGTACATACACAACAATATCCAAATGAACATTGTGAAATTTTCATTTTATCATCAGAAATTTTTTCATGCAGCTACTGCTCTTCATCTTTAGCCAGTATTAACCAATTCTAGGTGGTTTTAAGTAACTCATACTCTATCTTGTCTATCTATCATCTCTCTCTCTCTCTCTCTCTCTCTCTCTCTCTCTCTCATCATCATCTATCTATCATCTATCTATCCCTCTCATGTAGCAACTATGCTGTGCTAGGTAGACCATGTTATTCTCTCTGCTTATAAAAACTGAATTTAATAATTTGAGTTTAAGGTTTTAAGTCTTGGTAGATCACACATTAGATTAACTTGATTTCCAGTTGTGTTGTGGGCTTATGACTATTCTTTTTTCTATTTAATCTGTAACAGTTGTAAATATTTATGGGGTAAAATGTGATGTTTCAGTACATGTACACAAAGTGTAATGACAAAATTAGGGCCATTAGCATTTCTAATTCCTTATCATTTCTTTATGTTTGAAGTTTTCAAGCTTCTCTCTTTTAGATAAAAGGGAAAATACATAAAAATACCTATTAAATACATAATAGTTCATTATAAACTGTAGTCATTCTACTGTGCTATAGAGTACTAGAATTCTTCCTCCTAACTATATTCACTATGTAGCCTCTATCTCTTGGCCAGAGTTCTCAGTCATCTGATGGTATTTCATGTCTAAGAATAATGGTCCCTACTAATGGTGCTTTGCTTAGTGTTCCGTCTATTAATTTTCAACGTTTAACATTACAACTTACTGTGATTTGAATGTTTTTTTCTCCTAAAATTTATATGTTGAAACTTAATCTCTGATAGAATAGAGGTGAGGCCTTGAGAAGGTGACAAGGCCTCATGAATGGAATGAGTGCTTTTAAAAACAGTCCCAGGAACCTCTTTACCTCTTCCACCACATGAGGGCACAGAAAGCATCATGTCTAAGGAGCAGACACGCATCAGATATCAAATCTGCTGATGCCTTGATCTTAGACTTCTGGTTTCCAGAACTGAGCAATACATTTCTGTTGTTCCTAAGTTACCCAGTCTAAGTAATTGTGTTATATTATTTATAACACCAACCACAAGCAAATTTTACATAGTATTTTATGAATCAATAATCACTCAATATTTAAAATTTTGTTACACATAGAATTAGTCATTTCCTAGAAATAAATATGTATCTTCCCTATTTACACATTTAAGTAGTATAGGATTAAAAAAAAAAAAAGGAATACTTAGCCCCAATCCAATGTAATCACTAGTTTTATAACTTTGCCAAATAATTTCAGGTAAAATAGAATGACCACCATAATTAATTTATGTAAGTTCAATTATTTATGTAAGTTTAATTTTAGTAAGTTCAAAGTTTGCGCAAATTTTTTAAAAGGTTTTAAAACTTTTTTTTTTTTTCTGGAACCTGGGATTGAACTCAGGGGCACTCGGCCACTGAGCCACAGCCCCAGTCCTATTTTGTATTTTATTTAGAGACAGGGTCTTACTGAGTTGCTTAGTGCCTTGCCCATGCTGAGGCTGGCTTTGAACCGTGATCCTCCTGCCTCAGCCTCCCAAGTCGCTGGGATTACAGGCGTGGGCCACCATGCCAGGCTAAAAAAGGTTTCAAAACTTCTAGGCCCAGAAACCACACACATAATTTTAGTGATTACAAACTTCCTTATTATTTTAAATTTAATTTTGTACCAAGTAATCATTTCATTAGTTACTGACACATTTTACTAATTTCATTATTTTCTACTCATATGTTCTTAGTTTTAGAAATACCTGCACAATTATCTCTATTAAAATAATACTTCAAGTTCTTGTAGAAAAAGACATTGTCTTCTTCCAGTCAACCTATTCTTTCTGGATTAAAGGTATATTATTCTTAATTGAGAGACAAGATTGGTTAAAAGTTCATGGCAATTCATATTTATGGACACATTTAATGTGCTGGACTTCTGGGTGAACATCAAGATATCAATGGACTGTAATAAGTACCCATCTCTACTCTTCCTCTGCCATCTTATATCTTCTCAGTACATTTACATTGATTTAGTTCTAATTTAGTTGCATCTTATGATCATTGGGCAATTCTAATGCTTATATGCTGGAAGCTAAATTGTGGAGACCTCATAGTTAGTCATTTCCACTGAACATTTACTAAGCCATCATCTTAGGATGCAATGTTAGACCCATTTTTTATCCGGATTTTTGCATGTCACTAGTTCTGATCATTATCACCAATTTTGATCACAGCTTCTCTGTCTGTTCCATTTTTTTTTTTAACCTTTTCATAGTCCTCTCTATACACATGTAATTTAGAGGGGGAGGAAAGTATATATCTTTCTACAATGGAGTCACCAAAACAGAGCACTCAGATATGTACATATTCCATTTAATTATTTAAATAATAATATTAATCACAGAATACTATTTCAATTCCATTTTTACCACTACCACTCAAAATAATTTATAATAACTGATACATTTGTCATTCTCACATTTAATATTTCAAGATACTTATCGACAGTGGAGCTGTGCATTGTGTAATTGGACATGAGGTGAAAATCTGTTACAAAGAAAAGGGTTATTATTTTAACACAGAAAATGTTCAATAGGAAATATAATGAATCACTATGTGAAAGGAAAATAAATGACAAGCTGCAAACATTGAAAACTAAACATATTTCAACTAAACATAGAACATTAATAATATTTCTATATATGAAAAAAATACAATTCCTACGAACCTGGCAGATCACTGCACAGATAGAATGGGTTCACTTCCAAGAGACTGGCACCATTTCCAAGTGAACTAATCTTTATTCACAGTGATATTGACACATTTAAACTTGGTCAAAAATAATAGAGTATAAAAGACTTCAATTATATCATAAGAAGAGAAGTTAGTAAAAGCAATGTACAAATGTCTTGTAACAGATTTGGGGCTGAATTTCATTAATGGCGATCTTATGGAATTATTAAGAAGGTATTGAAAGCAAGTTTTAGGAAAATTGAATTCAGGCTAAATGAGAAAAAAACACAAGGAAATTAAATTAATTTGAAGATATTGACCTATTGCAACATCTCACCTACTGTTTGCACTAGGTCTTTAAAAAAGATATTTTTTAAATTGTAATATTAAAATAGTTGACAGTTTCATTGCAGATTAGGGACAAAGTTCTCAGTATGATTTGCAAATTAATCAAATAATGCTTGGCATCAGTGACACAATATTATGCTGGAAGCTAAAAAGAACCACATTATATAAACTAATTTATTTCTCTAAGAGACGTATTGAAAACACATTTAAAATGTGCACACTGCTTTCCAAATTTAAAACAAATATTAAAGTCAGAAAAACTTACCATTCTCTGAATTCCCTGTATTGTCAACATTTATGCAATGACTCTCCAAAGCTGTTTTGTCTAGCATAACTTTCTGAGATGGAAAAATCTTCTGTGAGAACTTGCCAGGTGTGGTCTCTGAGTAATTCTTTAATGAACACTGAAATGCAGCTAGTGTGACTGATAAGCTTAAATTTTAATTTTATTTCATTTCACTTAATTTTGTTTTAAGTAGCCATACAGAGCTAGGTACTACCATGTTACATATGAAGTCTGAGGTCTAAGTTGAATTTTCTGAACACCCAGGCTTTCAAAATCTGGATCTGTGCTTGCTACAATAAATCAATGTATTTAAAGGATAAGGAATATAGCCCACGAATCTTAGAAATTCAGTCTGTAAATACATAAACTAATTTTACAACATTGGACTATTTTAAAGTATAGGACATCTATTTTCTCAATAGTGATAAGGAGACCTTCATTAAAGTCCTGGGCAAACTGTTAACAAATGAAATGTGTGTGCACGTTTCTCACACTAGCTATGAAACCCTGATCCACACTGTCCAAGACAGTGGCCATGAGTCTGTGTCTCTCCTGAAGACTTAAAATGCAGCTAATCAAAACTCAGCTGTTTTATAAGGATAAAATGATACCAAGATTCAAAGACTTCATGTGAAATGAAGACCATAAAGTATTATCAAACCTTTTTACATGTTGGAATGACACTTTGGCAAATGGGCTAAATAAATATATTATCACATATAATCACACCTCATGTTTACATTTTGCTTCTTAAAGATGAGTACTAGAAAGTTTAAAATCAATTAAGTGACTCCCATGGGGTTTTACATTATATTTCTCATAAATAGCCTTGGTCTAGAAGCTCTGTTGTTGGATAATGTATACTGGACTCTGCTCAAACCTTGTGTATGGTCTAAGCACTATGCACTGCCTTTGCAAGCAGAATTAGAGCTACTACCTCATCTGCTCAGGGCAAAAATACTGTCTCATTATTGGTAAAGACATTTACTTTGTAAGATTACATGTATACACTAAATGTTTTTCTCAAAGTTTTTATATGTATTATTTTATTTTATTCTCCACAATCATCTTAAGATACAGACACATGGTATTTTAAGAACCTTCAGAAGGATATGATAAATAGTCTGGGGAGTTTAACAAAGTGTTATTTAATGAAGTGAAACTTAAACTGGGGCATGCAAAAAATAACTAAGACACTCATAGGCTAGAAAAGGAAGGGTATTCAAATAGAGGAAGACCTCATGCTTACACATTTGAAATGTGTCTTGAGGAGCAGGTGAAAAGAGACTATCAAAAATACTTTAACGGATGAAGGCTGCTGTAGTTTGGGTCTTTGGTGGGATTTGCAATATCCACCAAAGAGCCATGTGTTAAAGGGTTAGTCCTCAGCTTGGCACTATTGGAAAGTGGTGGAATCCTTAAGGAGTGCTGCCTAGTGGGAAGCTTTAAGGTCACTGGGGGTATGCCCTCCATGGAGATTGTGGGAAATGAATCTTTTCTTTTCTCCTTTCTTCCTGGAGGCCATCAGGTTGAACAGTTTCCTCTGTCATGCACTCCAGCCATAATATGCTGCCTTGCCACAGGCCCAAAGGCAGTGAGGCCAGTCACTGGAAATGGACTGAAACCTTGAGAACAGTGAGCCAAAATTACACTTTCTTTCTTTTAAGTTGATTTCAATCAGGTATTTTATTATAACAACAGACTATCTAACACAAAGGAATTAAGCAAACTTATATTTTGTTAGGTTGAAATTGGAATGGACAGGATGGAGACCTGAAGACCAGTTTGGAGGAGGTATGAGAAATTTGTGGAAGCAATTTTATTCCATCTTTTCTAAGCTCAAATTATTTAGATACTCCCTGGTGTTCCCTGGCCTGATCAACTGTTAACATAGGTTCCTCCTCACACACTTCCCATCCATCATGACACATTACATTTAAATTGTCTACTCTTTATGTAAAAACTCAATATTTTATAAACTTACTTCTAATTAGTTTGAATTGTTTCTATATTGAATGATTTATATACCTCTCCCCAAGTGCTTACCTAATTCCATCATAATTGATGCTTTAATATTATTTCACATCAAAAGTAACTATATTGCAATTGGCTTTGATAAGTAATGTGAACACTGATATTCAGATTTTCACTGTGAATCCTCACTCCAACTGTATGACAGATTTTCTTGTTCCATTAGTAGGACAATTTCATGTAGGACTATAAATTGTGTTTCTATCACTAATTAAATGTGACCTAATTTATAATGTATTCAATATTTCTATATCTCAGTTTCATCATCTGTGAAAGGAGGAAAATAGCAACCTATTGGACAGGAATTTGTAAGGGCAGTATATTCAAATATATTTGAAAAACACCTGCTATATATACAAAAAAGCAGTACTTGGTGTTAGCTTGTATTTTTCTTTTATTATAATTGTGCTGGAAATAAAAATTCCCCTGACAGAAGTTAAAACAGAGAACAGATATTCAAGAAATATAAAGGAATAAAATGTGCTTAATCATGCAATTCATACATTACACGACAAAATTTCCAAGCTCTGGAAGCATGACCATAATATATAGGACAATTCTTTATGTTATGTGGTTCATTTTCTATCACATTATCTGTACTCTATTGCTATCACATTATTTGTGCTCTATTTCCAAAATATGTTAATATTATTATCTTAGTTTGATATCAAGACTTAATCTTCAATCCTAATAGTTCCTCTTACATCAGCTTTATTATTCATCTACAAGGCACTGGATGACAGTGTGTATGTGCTTCAAAAAATAATCCAGCCGGGCATGGTGGCGCACTCCTGTAATCCCAGCGGCTCAGGAAGCTGAGGTAGGAGGATCGCCAGCCTCAGCAAGGGCAAGGCACTAAGCAACTCAGTGAGACCCTGTCTCTAAATAAAATACAAAATAGGGCTGAGGATGTGGCTTAGTGGCACAGTGCCCCTGAGTTCAATCCCCGGTTCCAAAAAATAATAATAATAATAATCATCATCATCATAATCATCATCATCCATGCTTTTAAAATATTGTCATAATATTTTCATTATTGAATAACCAGAAAGCAACACAGCTTTCCTTTTCTTACATGTCCTCAATCATCATTTCCCTTGAACTTTTGCAGAAGAATGTCCTATTTTTGTTTCTTTTTTGCTCTGTCTGTGCTTTCTTTTTCTTCATGTAGCTTTGGCCATATTCCCTTGTTGTAAAGTGGAACAGGAGCGGCCTGTGGGGGTAAGGAGGGTGAGTGTGACAGCGCTAACACCACGCTGGGAGCTCGAGTTCTGAAGACCAGGCTCGGTTTAATGTGGAACAAGCAAGCTTATATAGCAAACATTCACTAATTACAATTGCCAACAGTTGTTAACACCCCCGTGCCACGCTCCTGAGCATGCTCGTGATAGGCTTGTGATTGGCTCGTGATCAGACTAATTAAGGGAAGAGAAAACGCCTGAGCTCTGTATCCTCAGGTACTCCTACATTCCCTCCTTTTACATATACTTTTCATGGAGGTTCTGCTCTCCCCTGTAGCTTGAATTATCTATAATGTAAATAATACCCTAATATGTATTCTCATTATTCCCTCTATCTTTTCTAAACTCAAATTATTTTCACCTACGGCCTATTTTGAGTTTTAATTTAATCATAATATCAGATCATAATTAAGCATCCATTTTGTTTAGAAGATCAATTTTGTGTTTATAAACACTTCTTTCTTTTGACTTCCCAAATGGGAACATCATTCTCTCAATAATGTAGATTCAAAACCATAGTTGATATTAGAACATAATATTAAGGCAGCTGCCTTGGCATTTAAAATGATCTTTCTCTTCCACAACTCTGTGGCATTTGACTGATCTTTAATGTTGAAGACATATGATTTCTATCTATAAAAGGAGAATGATAATATCTGTAAATCTCAATGGCAATGAAATAGCGTATTATTCTACAATGATCAACACAATGTCTTCACGTAGTAGGAGTTTGGTTTAAGTTTCTGCTGCTTTTCTTAATCCTATCCTCACAGAGAATCAGCCACATCAGTGGTCTTCACTAAGTATGAGCATGTTTAATAAATAACTTGGTATGTTCTCCATCCTCTTCAGGATATGGCATTGAATCATAATTGGGTTTGGTTTTTCTTTCAGTTGATGATATTTTTTTGTCTTCAGCTCATTCACTGAATTTTATCTACAAAGAGAACCCACATACAGAGCATGTCCCACTCTAACTTTTTAACTGAAGACAATAGGCGAGGAGGAACATGCCTCTCAGCCATACCTTATTGTTCCATTTGAACTCTACACCATCAACAGCCTGAATGATCCTTCCAGGACAATGAAGATCAAATATGATGTTGACACTGAAGGAGTTGGAAGGAAAAAAAAAGTTTTTAATCTTCTATAGAATCTTCACTCTTCAGGCAGACATCAAACTAGTGCAATCTGCTGAGTTAAAATTTGTAATTAACAACAGTCATGTAGGGACTTCCCAAAATTCTGATCTCTCTCTTAGAAATCATCCTCGTATTTTTCTTAGCCTTAGATTCTGATGCCCTCATCCCTTTCCTAATACTCACCTCAGAATTCCTTTTGACCAAATGAACTTTTAAATAAAAATTTTCATTCCTGTCCACTACTTTTCATTTTCACTTTCCCAACACATTTAGGTATGAGCCTTCAGATCTCAGACAATAATTATAACCCATGATCCTTCTGCCCTCATTTCTCCCTCCAAACAAGTGGATAATATACATCACGACAGAAAAACTTCTGATGCCTAAAGGCAAAATCAACTGTGTTTAACTTTATGATTTAATATTTCTGATTTGAGTCTAATCTATGTACCTCAAGGTTTTGCTCTATTGTTCATTAAAATTACTCTTCTGTTTCAGGAAAACTGATTGACCTGTTATTTCCTAAATATTCTGCTGTTTCTTGGATCATGTCCCTCTTCTCATTAGCCATTTAAATTCTACCCATTGTACAATGCCAATCAACCCACAGCATCCTAACTAAATGTCATAGCCCACATAAGTTTCTCACATCTTTAGACTCATTTATTGCTTCTTAATTCTTTTCATTTCAGATAAATTATCATTTTATCTCTCATAAAGTCATAGAAAATTGTCATTTTATCACTATGCATGGCACTTCTATTTTATAGTTTCTAACTCAGTGCATATTTAATAACTGTGGGCTAGTTTAGCAGTTATTATTATTGAAAACAATAACCAATCAAGGACAGAGAAAAGCACATTTAAAACATGGACAATTAGAATTTTATTTTTTTTGAGATGGGATCTCCTGCTGATGCTCAAGGTGGACTTCTTTGAACTCCTAGGCCCAAGTGTGGATCCTCCCACCTCATCCTCCTGAGGAGCTGAAACTAGAGGTGTGCCACCAAATCTGCCTAGGACCAGTAGGTTTTATAGGTAGAATCTGGAATATTACCAGTGAATTATTTATGTTTTTCCCCTTTTAAAATAAAGTCCATTGAACTATCTTAAGCATTCAATAAATTAGGTATGATTTTATAGCATATTCCTTGATCACGTTGAATATATTTGAGTCATGAGAAATTGACACATACTGAACTGTATCTTTATTCAATGTACTATATCACATTCACTATTATTTCCATTCATCTAGTAAGTATTTCAGATTGAAAGTTAAAAGTACTGAAAAACCATCAAGCTCATGATAACAGACATATCTTTTCTTAAAGTCCACTTTTTCTTGAAAGCTTAAATTTTATTCTTAGCAACCAGCACCACTAGGTATTTTCTTTGAAACTAAAGGGTAACTGCATTCATTTATGAAAGTATCTGCCAAATATCGAAGTTTGAATGATACTATTTCTCTGTCTCTTTTATTTTAAATAAACCCTTATTCCAAGAAATGTGGCAGGGTCAAATGATAAGTTAAACAAATAAGTAAATCTTGTCCTTGATGTATCCATTGTATTTTATTATACAGCAACAATGCTTTATGTGTAGTTCCCAATTTTTCATATAGAACTTTCAAAAGATGTATACACAAGGAATTAGATTCAGTTAAAAATAATCTTTCTGTCTTACCCATCATTACTTTTACAACATGAGGACAGATGTCAATACAATCAAGTCAGTGAAATTTAAAATTACATCTTAATTTTGTTATAAAAATAATTTTGAACTCTCAAGCTCACTTTATACATTCCATAGATACCCTGGTGTTCTGCCAACACTTGCTAAGGATTTCTGCACTAGTAAACTTGATACCCTCTCAAAGGACCATTAAGATAAAAAAGAATTACCAATTACTAGTTTAGGAATGAGAGACAGCACTATTGATTCTAAAGTAATTTTGCAATTTTAAAAGCATAAATCTTATATTATAAAGGCATTTCAAGTAATGAAAATTAGAAGAAATCTCTAGTGAGTTTAATGCAAAATCCTCACAAAAGCATTAAAATAAATATAGTCATATATAAGGTAATATAGCAAAATTTTATTTATTTCAGAAATTAAAGTTTGATTTAACATTGGAAAATCAAACAATATGATTCACCATATTATCATAGTGATAGGTTGAGAATATTTTATTCTCATTAGGTTGAGAATAAAATCTTTGATAAAATCAAAATCCATTCTTGATAAACAAAGAAAAAAATTCGCAAACTTGGAAGATAAAGAAACTTCCTAATTTGGTAAAAGATATTAGGGAAAATGTTACTATCTGAGTCTATGGATTAAACAATTGTATGTTAACTTTGTTTCTATTCTGTATTACATGAAAATACTCCAAAGTTAATAAAGGAAAATGAAATAATATATAACCTGGAAAGTAGTAAACAAGACTGTAATTACATAATGTTATGTGAGTAAATATATAAATGCACATATAGAAAATCTAATCCAATACAAAATACAAATGAATAGATTTGATCAGTAAGTTTAACTTGGCTCCTGGATTCAATGCCTCTCTTCAAAATTAATTATATTTGTTGGCATTAGCACAAATAATTAGAAAATAAATCTTAAGCTATTCACAATAACAAAGAACAAACTGAGCAAGAGTGCCAATGATTGTTAAAATGATGCTTACATCTAAAACTATAAAACATTATTAAGACATATAAGAAATTCATTAAATAAATTATAAACATAATATTTTTAGTTTGGAAGATTCAATATTGCAGTAATGACCAGTACTCTCAAATTAATCCATCAATCCAATACATTCTAATCAAACTTTCAGTATATTTCAGTAATTTTTTGTCATAATTAACATGATGATTCTAATATTGATATGAACATTTAGGGCAAGTTTGACAATTAAAGATGGAAGAAATATTCTATTGATATTAAGATGTATTATGCAGTTATAGTAAATAAGATAGAATAATAACTCACTAAAAGCTAAGATATTGACTAATCATAGAGCAGATTATCCAAATATAGACTCACACAAATACAATTATCTAATTTGTGTTAAAAGTGACTCTACGAGTCCATTATTAAAAGAGCAGTCTTTTGGACAAAATTTCTTGGTCATTTGTATAACCATAGAGAGGAATTTTTTAAAATAATCTTAACCATTATCTCACACTAAAAGCAATTTCAAATGTGCTGTAGATCTTAATTTGCATG
This sequence comes from Glaucomys volans, assembly GCA_020662805.1. Classification (NCBI taxonomy): domain Eukaryota; kingdom Metazoa; phylum Chordata; class Mammalia; order Rodentia; family Sciuridae; genus Glaucomys; species Glaucomys volans. The sequence goes on from JAJEJO010052957.1 coordinate 84,366, forward strand.
AAATAACAATGAATATTCTCAATAGGAAATGTATTTTAAGATCAAGATTTTGAGTTTTACATGGAAAGGTTGGATCATATCGGAAATTTGATGTTTGCAATTACATTAAAAAAAGATTTTATGTTAATTAAAATGTCACCTACATCTGAGTGAAAAGGCACATCATAGAACAAGAGACAATCTCTGTAAAATATCTAACTAAAGAAAGTTCTTATTTAGCTGTCAATGCACTTTTTCCAATTCAGTAGTAATAACTTGAGACAGATTATTTAGAAAAGTACTTTATTAAATAAGATAGTTAATGACCAAGGAAAATGAAAAGGTGTTTAACTTCATTGTCATTCTAGAAATGCAAGTGAAAATTAAATGTACAGTAAGATTACACTATACATTAATCAGAACAATAAAATAAAATTATTTCCTATATCCAGGTTTGGTGATAATGATAACAAACTGTGAGACTCAGAAGTTTATATTTTGTCTAACTACTTTGGAAATCTTTCTGGCATTATGGAAGCAATTCAATTTCAAGTAACACATTTAAAAAATGCACCATGTATTCAGTGAATGATTGTACAAACATATATTATGAATAGAATACGGGAAAGAAAACGAGCAAATATACTTCAAAGCACAATGGATAAGAGTTGTAGCATATTCACACAGACAGAATATGACAAAAAAATTAGAGTATCACTAAAAATATACTTAATGTCATAAACATTTTTGAGCAAAAATGCTAGATGATAAAGAGTATATAGTACATGGTTTTACTTTTACAAAATTAAAAGCATATGACTATATAATACGGTATAAGAATTCAGGATACTGTTTACTATTGGGAAAAAAGGAAAACAGGATCATGGTTAAAAGCTTAAATGAGTTCTGATTTTCCAGGATCACTAGGCATTATGTAGATGCATTTGCTTTGTCAAAATTACCAGTATGTGCACCTATCATTCACCATCATAGTTCAATAGAAGTTTATTAACAAAATATTGTTGTTTCTTTCCCATCACATGTTATTTCAATTAGAACTTACAATTAGAAATGTTCCCACATGATTATAATGTAAAGCCAATGTTGAGAATGGCTGCTATAAATAATGCTTTCTGTTTTCAGTACTCATGAATATATCACAATCATTGATTCTGCTACACCCAGTTCACAGCTTTTATAAGAGACCAGAAATCTATGAATAGTCATCCATACTGCTTATGTCATTTTTCATGAGATTCATGTAACACTGATAAATATTCTGATTCTCTTCTATTTTCTGAAAACACATAGAATCCTAAATCAGGAGCAAAGTACTAATTCTAGGCCAAAATGTCAAGTGGATGAAGCTCATCTAAATTCTGTTATTCTTTCTTTTTCTAATTTTTAGTTTTTACTTTTAACTGAAACACAAAAACAATAGCTATATATCTTAATGGATTACCAAGTAATGTTTGATGCATAAATACATCTTGTATTGTTTAAAACAGATTAAATGTATTTACTAATTATTTATCAACACTTTGGGGTGAAAACTTAAAAAACAATTTTCTTTTAGCTTTTTGAAATATATAGCACATAACTGTTATTTACAGTTACTACAAATGACTATGATCGCAGTTCCCTAGAGCTTCTTGCTCTTGTGTGATTGATAGTAACCATGGATCTACTATTCCACATCCCCCAGCCACCATTATCCCCAGCCTCTGGTAACCACCATTCTACTCTCAATTTGTATGGGAGGATCAACTGTTTTAGACTCCACATATGAGTGATGTTATGCAGTACTTGTTTGCTGTGCCTGACTTATTTCACTTAACATAATGATCCATCCATGTTGTCACCAATCACAGGATTGCATTCATTTTTATTGTCAAGTAGTGTTCCTTCATGTATGAATCCACATTTACTTTATTAATTTATCAGCTGGTGAATGCTTAGATTTTTTTCCATTTCTTAGCCACTGTGAATAGTGCTGCAGAATAAGCAGAATGCAAGTGTCTCTTCAACATATTGATTTCATTTTATTTGGACTTATCCCTATTAGTGGGACTGTGGGATCACATATTTACCATTCCTTCAGTGTTCTTTTTAAAACCCATTATTTCTAACTTCACCTGACCCTACCTCCCCAAATCATAACCCCCATATTCATTCTTTACTATATATCTCTATGCCACAAATGCATTCTTTTCTCCCTAGTATAAAATAACCAACATTTATAGTACCCTATCCACATCAAGCATTATCTACTCTGTTTAATTCCCAACAAAACATAACTTTCTGTATTCTGTTCCTTTGACCTTTGTTGGTTGAATAATTATTCAGTACATCAATACCATCTAAAGAGTTTATAATCTTTGTGGTGATAATTTTATAATAAGCTACCCATACTTTTTGCTTCAATCAAAATAAATAAACTCTGGTAATTCTAGTCATTGAGTTGGAACACTGGAAAGAATTTGTACAGGAAAATATTTTGAGGTGAATCAAGTCATATTTATTAGGGGTTGTTCTTCAAATTCAAGACTATGCCTATGCTAGGAAAATGCAAAGATGAAAAATACCATCTTGAAATTTTCAATGAGTCTTTTTGCATTCAAACTTTTTCTCAAGAATTACACAAGTCAAATTAGAGATAACTATAATGTGCTTTGCAATATTGGATCCCAAAGTGTAAGGTGTGATTAGATTCCTGACATTTTAAAATCTTGCTGAACTCGCATGGTCCACATTCCACTTTTACAGAGAGAGTTGTAAGTGAGGTTTACTTGAACTATCCTCTTAAAAGAACACATTGTTTTTTTACCCTAGAAACATTGATATGTAAATGGATTAATGTTGTTGATTCAAAGGCCATTTGGGTTATTAATTACTGTTAGTAATAGCATCTGCCTATTAAATCCATCAGTTAAATTTATAAAATTAGGTGACCTTTATAGTAATTGAGAAATAGGTCATCTTGTGATGGGAACTTATATGATTACATAAAGTCAATCTCAGATATGATTTATGAGCTTCTTGCTGATGGTAAGAACTAGCATTTGGCATAATCTCAGACCTGTTCACAGTGCTTTATATAACTTCAAGACAGCCCTATCAGGTAGATAATGATTATCATCCCTTTAGTGGGTAAGGATAAAAAGGTTAAAAAAGATGAATTTCCAATTCTGCATATATGGTAAGTGTTGAGCCAGGATTCAAAGCCAAATCTGTCTCTAAAGGTTATATGCATTATTGCTTCAAAATACTGATCAACTGATACTAACTTTCCAGCAACATACTTTTGGAAATGTATTTCTGTTTTAGCTTATGTTTTGGCTAAAGAAATGTTGTTAGTAAAACATTAAAATCCAAATTTACAATTGATGGATTGGAAAAATTAATTGTAAAACTCACTGTGAGTAATATTCCATTGTGTATATATACCACAGTTTCTTTATCCATTCATCTATTGAAGGACATCTAGGAGACTATTATGCTAAGTGAGATTAGCCAATCCCAAAAATCCAAAGGCCGAATGGTCTCTCTGATAAGTGAATGATGATTCATAATGTGGGGTGGAATGATGGCAAGAATGGAGAAAGGATAGCGAGCATAGAGGGAAGGGAGGGGTGGGGTTGAGTTGGGGGCTAAGAATAATAACAGTATGTGTGACAGACATCATTGCTCTGTGTACATGTATGAATGCACAGATGGGGTGACTCTACTTTGTGTACAACCAGAAAAACAATTGTACTCCATTTGTGTTCAATGAATAAAAAAAAAAAAACCTCACTGTAAGAAAAACAGATCTGTATGAAACATTATGAAGCAAAAATAGAAAAAAGAAACCTTAGATGCTTTCTCCTATTTCTATAAAATACAAACATATTTTCATTTCCTTCCAAGAACATTTCCTTAATTAATATTTATTTTAAAACTGACAAAAAGATAAATACAAAGTATAGTCTGATGATTTGATATGCCTATATGTATATAGAACTATTACCATAAGCAAATTAAACCATGAATCACCAAATGTATTGCAATTATAATTGCGATTATCTTGTGTCTGTGTATGTGTAAAGCAGTGAGAACACACAATCTTCTGTACTATCAAGTTTTAAGTAAATAATGCAATATTATTAGCTGTAGTCACCATGTTGTAAAATACATCCCCCAAATTAATTCATCTTATATCATAAAGTTTGTACTCTTTGAACAAGATATCCCCATTTTCCTCCTGGAAGAGACCTGCAACTTTTTTAGATTAGCTCTTGATATATAAGTGAGATCACACAGTATTTGTTTTTCCAAGTCTTGCTTATTTTACTTGGCATCAAGTGCTTCGGTTTCATCCATGTTGTTGCAAATGGCAAGATATCTTTCCCTTTTAAGGCCAAATAATCCTGCATGTGTGTGTGTGTGTGTGTGTGTGTGTGTGTTTTATTTTTATTTTTTATTGATCAACAATTAAGTTGTTTTGTGAATAATACTACAGAGAACATAGAAGTGCAGACAAATTTTCCATATACTGTGTCATTTTGGGGGGCTTATATATCTGCCTCTTCAGATGAAGGACTTCCTTACCTGAAATAAGAGTGATGTTTCTTCACAAGTCATGGTTTCTTTCTTGAAATTATCAAATTCTTTCATCTTTATTGAATTCTAATTTGACAAGTAAAACTAGTTTATATTTATGGTATAGGCTATGATATAGGCTATTTTGATATGTGTGCACATCATGAAATGATGACTGCAATTTAGCTAATTAATGTATTGGTCACCACATGTAGTTATTTGTGCTTATGTCATGCTAACATTCAAGATCTACTCTTAACAATTTTCAAGCATGTAGCAGGTTATTGTTAACTGTGGTTACCATGCAATACAAATGATCTCCTGAACTTATCCTAAATAAATGAATATTTGTAATCTTTAACCAACATCTCCCCATTCCCACCTGCCAATGGTTTATAGGCTTATATGAAAATGTGAGAGTAGACTTTCATCTGAGAACAGATTTGGATGGATACAAACACAAATACATTCATTGGGGAATAAGAAATTACGAATGGGCTAAAATTATTTATCATAGTTTCTGAGATAGCAACTTGAAATTTTTGAGTTCCACTATTTTACCTCAAAACTTTTATTTTAATGTATACTCATAGAATGATTTGAAGTTTTTTCAATTTATATACTGAATAAAGTTCAAAATTATTAAGAAAATTGTTTTCTAAAGTAGTATAAATTTTTACACTATCAATAGTGAATAGAAGTTACCATTTTTAAAACTTCCATCCTCAAATTTATTATCAGATATTTACATTTTTGCCACAATAGAGAGGATATTCTTCTCATTTTGACCACAATGTATCTTTCCTTGGTCACTTATAAATTTAACATCTTTTAATATCTTTGTTAGCCATTCATATCGCCTTATGTGAGATACTATTGAAATCATTTCCTCATTTTAGAAGAATGGAGTTTATTATATTTCCTAATTGTTTATAAGAGTTTTTATGTTTAATTCTTAATACAAATACTTTGATAGATATATATTATTTCAATGTTTTCTTTTAGTTTGTGGTACACTTTTATACTCACTTTTTGATGAATAGAGAGTCTGCAATTTGAGTAGAGTCAAAGTTCTGAATTCATTTTAGTAGTTGTGCTTGCTTTGTGGAAGAACACAATTTTCTACTCCAATTGTATCAGTTCATTATTTATATTTTCTTCATAAAGCTCATGTATTCATCTTTTACAATTGAATATATCTTTCATATGAAAATTATTCTTTTCTTTCAATGCAGATGGTAAAGTCCCAGAAAAATTTATTGAGGAAGCAGTCATTTCCCTGATAAACTTCAGCAGCAGCTCAGTTGTGAATTAGACTTTAATAGATGCACGCATCTGTTTCTAAATGATATATTATATTAAATTACTACAGTTGTTTATCTTTGTGCCAAAACAGTCTATCTTAATCACCATAAATCTTCATATTTGATAGAAAATACCAACCACAATGTTATCCTCATTATGAAATAAATTAGCTATACCCCTGCTCTGATATTAAGATTTCAATATGTTTTATTTTAATATGCATTTGCTTGAAATGTACTTTTAAATGCATTTTTAACATTATGAATTACATTGCTTAGAAGTAGCCTTTCTAATAGAAACAATTGGTTTTGTTTTTTGGTACAATTTTTAATTCCAGAAAGAAACCCCATTTACATTAAATGATACAAGAGGTGGGTTTTGTGCCACATTTTTATTTGAATTGTGTCCTTTATTATCTTTTCCATTGTATGTGTGTATGCATGTG
>JAJEJO010052957.1:90685-123486 GCA_020662805.1 Glaucomys volans
AATAAATGAAACAAAAATATAATTTATAATGCATATGGTGTGTGTGTTCTTAGTCTATGTTGTTTTGAAGATTATTTTCTATAAACAAAGAAAAAATTAACATGTTTCATCTCTCTTTCTCCTCCCTCCTCCACCTTCAAAACTTAGTACTAGTCACTGAAATTACGTGTTAGAGTGCCCTTTTGTAATCAAGCCAATGAACATTTTTTATTACTTGATTTTTTGCAGTGAATGGTACTATTTTATTGTCAGATTTACAGAGGAGGCAATAGGCAATATTATTGTAATTTTTCTTTCCTTTTTATTTTGTCACTTTAAAAAAATTAAACTTAAGTTTTAAAGCAATTTTCGGTTTACAGGAAAATTGAGGAATGAGTACACAAAATTACCACACACTACCTCACTGCTGCACAGTTTCCCTTATGGTCAACATCTCACGTTAGTAGGATACATATGTTATGATCAACCAGTGCTGACACATTATTAATGTTAATTGTTTATATTATATTTTACTCTGCATTGTCAGTCCCATGGTCTTGACAAATGTGTAGTGTCAATTACATGTGCACCATTGGAGTATCAGACAGAAGAGTTTAATTGACCTAAACCCCAATGCTCATCTACACAATCCTCCCTTCATCATCCTGAGCCCCTGGCAAATGATGTTATATAGTTTTGACTTTGGAATCATTGGAATCATAGTATGTAGCCTTTTGGCACTGACTTCTTTCACTGACTAATATGATTGTTTTGTTTTTGTAACTTGATAACATTTCTTTTTCACAAACAATATTCCATTGTAAGGACACACTACAGTTTAATCATTTACTAATTGAAGGACATTTTGGTGGCTTCCAAATTTTAGTAATTATTAATAAAGTTGCCATAAACACTTGTTTGTGGGTATTATTGTATTATTGTAGACATAGGTCTTGATTTATTTGGATAGATACCAAGATGTGTGATTGCTTTATTGGATGGTTAATATTTAATTTTGTAAGAAATTGCTAAATTATCTTCCAATATAGCTATATCATTTTGCTTGCCTACCAGCAATGAACCAAAATTCTCCTGCACTATGTTCCCACAAGTATTTGTTGTTGTCAGTGTTTATTATTTAGGCCATTCTAGTTGGTCCATATTGGTAGTTATTTCTATTTGCAATTATGTAAGGATATATTGAACATCTTTTCATATATTTATTTTCCATCTGTATCTCTTTTTTGGTGATTGTTCAGATATTTCCCCATTTGCTAATTTGTTCGTTTTCTTGTTGAGTTTGAAAATGTTTATATCTACATATTTTGGATACACATCATTATCAGGTATATACCTGCAAATATCTTCTTGTGGTTTGCCTTTTCATTCTCCTAATATGTATTTCACAGAGCAGAAATTTTTAATTTTAATGAATTTCCACTTATAAATTTCTTTCTGTCATGTTATGCTTTTGGTGTTGTGTTTAAAAAGATAAAGCCAAACCAAGTTCACCTGTGGGAATTGCATATATTTTACATGCAAGTCTATGATCCATTCCAAGTCAGTGTTTGTGAAAGACACATTTGTGTTCCTGTCTTCCCCTTGCATGTGGATGTCCCATTCTTCGAGGATCATGTGTTGCTAGGACTATCCTTTTTTCACACTGTTATTGCCTTTTTCCTTTTTCAAGATCAGTCAACGTGCAGGTCTGTATCTGGGCTTTCAGTGATGCTGCATTGACCTATGTGGCACTTCTTTCATCAATATCACACTGTCTTAATTACTTAGGTTTTTAGTAAGTCTTCAAGTTGTACAACGTCAGTACTTCTGTTTTGTTTTTTAACATTTTGCTGTCTAAAGGGGTCCTTCATTTCTCTATGCAAACTTTAGGATTACTTTGTTTATATTCATATACTAACTTTCTAAGACTCTGGGAATTGCACTTTGTACATTTCCCATATGTTTACGTGTACTATTTACTTAGTTGTCTTACAATATTTTTATCAGAATTTTGTGGTTTTCCTTGGATAGGACTCCTGCATATTTGTTATATTTACACCCAAGTATTTCATTTTTTATTATCAATGTGAAATTTTATTTTATTTTATTTATTTATTTATTTTTATTCATTTAATTTTGATTCATTGAACACAAATGGAGTACAGCTATTGTTTCTCTGATTGTACACAAAGTAGAGTCACCCCATCTGTGCATTCATACATGTACACAGGGCAATAATGTCTGTCACACATTCCGTTATTATTCTTACCCCCCATCTCAACCCCACCCCTCCCTTCCCTCTATGCTATCTATCCTTCCTCCATTCTTGCCTCCCCTCCACCCCACATTATGCATCATCATTCACTTATCAGAGAGACCATTCGGCCTTTGGATTTTTAGGACTGTCTTATCTCACTTAGCATGACAATTATTCTGTTTTTAATATCAAATTCTAATTGTTCAGTGCTGGTACATAGAAAAGTGATTGACTTTGGTATATTAAGCTTATATTGTGAAGCCTTTCTAATTTGATGATTTGTTCCAGGCAGTGGCATTGTCTTCCAAGCAGATTGGATTCTTTTCAGTTCTTGTGAATTCCTCATTTTTCCTGCAGTGTGCACATAAAACATTTATTATATATTATCCCATCTGAGAGTCTCAGAAGCATTCACGAGTATGATCACTTATGGAGTTTAATCACTATTTTACCAAGATTGGGAGTCTCACATACCTTAGTATTAAATAATTCTCCCCCATAATTCCACCTATTTGCCTTCTCTGTTCGCTTTCCTATGATTTTGTTTTTCCTTTGAAAAGTAGTCTGACTGCAATAAATTAGCAACACAAGAAAAAGGTTTGAAAGAGTCAACCAATTTTGTATATACACATGATGATTAATTTTATAGCACTATGTCTGAATTAAGTAGGATATAATTTGATTTGAATGATGGGAATTTATTTCTCTTTTTGGGAAACTAATCCTAAAAATGATATTATTTATGAACTGACCCAAAATAACTGAGGTTCCGTTTGTCCTAAGGGATTCTTTGACAGTAAATCCATATCCTTTTATTAATGATGCTGTAAATAACATGACTTTTTCCTAGTTAATAGTTCCTGGTTGTCTTAGCAAAGCTTTAAAGGACCACTAAAACTTTTTTCAATTCTGACAGGTATTTTTCCCCAGTAACCTTTTTTCTTTAAAGATTTAGAGTCATAGCTCATTTTTACATTAGCAGTTATTTTATTGTCCTTAGACTTGCCTTTCCCTTTTTAAAAATAGGATATGTTTGGAAGTATGTTTTCCTTGGGTGACTGTGGTAGAGACTTTCCTGCTGAGAAAATGATCAAACTTAGCTTTTCTTCTTGGGAGTGGGAGGTCTGCAGTTGGGCTGCTCCATGTCTGGACTGGTCCTCCCAATTCCTTTGCTCCATATGTGTAAGATCCACAAAGAGCATGATGGAAATGCTAAACATTTCAAGGAAGAGACATTTTTAAACTAAGGAGATTTGGCCATTTACATTCAATTTTCAACACATGCATGCTTTGAATATCTAAGATGTCAAGAAATTGAAGACTATACACAGTGAGATAAGAAGAAAGATGTTTTTGGCCTATTGTATTTTTGGGTTCAGGGGGGTGAGTTGACTTAAACAATGTAAGCAATACCATGCCCATACCCACTATCGTATCTGATAAACATTTGTTTCTCAATATTCAGTTTATGTTAATTGCTTTCTGTAGTTTTTCCTATTCCTTCTGGAGTGACATTTCTAATTGCTATTCTTTGTGTATGTAGGGTCCTGTATGTGATAAATGCATATGTATACTCCTGTATTAAAAACTCCTTTGGTAGAAGAAACATATAGGATGATGATGATGATGATGATGATGATGATGATGATGATGATTGATATTGAAACCTGAGCTCAGGAGTGCTCTACCACTAAGCAACATCTCCAATTCTTTTCATTTTTTATTTTGAGACAGAGTCTCATTAAATTGCTGAGCCTGGCCTCAAATGTGCATTCCTGCTTTACCTCCAGAGCAGCTGGGATTAAAAGTGTGTGTCACCATGCTACACATGATTAATTAATTTATTATTATTATTTTTATTTTAGTACCAGAAATTTAACTTAGGGTGCTTCACCACTAAATCATATCCTGAGCCCTTTTCTATATTTTATTTAGATACAGGATCTTGTTGAGTTGCTTAGGGCCTCACTAAGTTTCTGAGGCTGGCTTTGAACTCTCCATCCTCCTGTCTCAGCATCCCAAGCTTCTGGGCTTATGGGTGTGTGCCATTGCACCTGGCTCACATTATTAATTTTTAAACACATTCTCCAAGTCTTGTATCAGCCAGATTAAAGTGTCATATAATAGGTGCATTTGTGTATTCATAAAAAAACTGAATCATGAAACAAATTTGGTCAATTTTTGGTAAGTACATGATTCATGGTAATTCCCAGCCACAACAAATATCTCCACGTGATAAAATTATGGTATATCTGGAAATGCAGTAAGAACTTAGAAAGTTTTCTGATTTCAAAAGCAAAACATACCGTATTTCCTTGGTTGACTCAAAGGTACCTCAAATTCAGTTTGTCCTTTGCAATACTCAGGGTGTCCTTTCATAAATGTGTTCTAATTTAAACACCTTCCTCCTCAGAGCATGATCTCCTTGTATATCTAGTTGCACTAGCCAGATACCTAAGAAATCATTCTTAATCCTTCTCCCCTATTCCACATTCTACATCGAACCTATTAAGTTCTGCTAATTCTATTTTCTAAATCCTGAAGTTACTTTATTTCCTACTGAATGCACACTGTTTGCTCTCTTTACTACCACCAACCAAGACGTTGGTCTTGGATCTTTATCTGCAATTGCTTCCTAATGGATTCTTCACCACTGCTCTTTGGAATCTTAACCAAGCATCCGTAGCATGGTTTTCAAAATACTGGCACATTTGTCTCTTGCCTACATCTTCAACTTCCTTTTTTTCTATGTTCTGCTCCCTTGCTCTACCTGTTCCAAGGAGGTTGAATGCCTTTCTGCCCCTTGTCTTTTCCTTAGGTCAGTGTGGCAAAGGGCCAGGGCAAGCGCTCTTTCCTCAGCTGAGAATACAATCGCACCTCTCATCTACTTAGCTTCTATCATTTATTCTCACCTGAGCTCTTCTATCACATTTTCAGGGAAGAGTTCCCTGATTTTCCTGGGTATATAATCACTCACTAAGATGGTCTTAATGCACTACATACCAGTTCTTTCCAGCACTTATAATTACAACTTCCTATTTTTTGTGTGAAATTAATTACCATCCTTCTACTAGGAATTAGTTCCAAAGAGATTAAGACTGTTTATATGTATTTGCTATGGTGTCCTAAAGGCTGGTACATAGTGATGCTCAAAGATACTTGCTAAATAAGTTAAGAATTTGGTGCCCAGGATTGAACCCAGGAATGCCTAACCACTTAGCACATCCCCAGTCCTTTTTATTTGAGACAGAATTTCACTAAGTTGCTTAGTGCTTTGCTCAGTGAAAAATCATGTTTCTGAATGACTCCTTTAAACAAAACATGATTCCTAGCTAACTGTACTAATACAAAACCTTTAGGAATGAAGCACACTGACACCTGTACTTATTTTGAAATGGGTCAAAAATACAGTGAACTGATTAGTAGGATGCATTTGTGTTGAAGAAAGAACAGTAAAATCTGGTAGGAGGTACACAGCATAACATTCTGTAATTTTTTCCATATATTTATAATTTTTTCTCTATAGTTTTTGTCCATACTTTGAATAAATTTAAACATAAATTTATAGAAAACCATAAGTAAAAGAATTTGGGGAAAACCTGAAAAACCAAAGTAATGCATTTAATAGTCCTTGAAGTAAGTGTAAGTGTGTGTGTGTGTGTGTGTGTGTGTGTGTGAGAGAGAGAGAGAGAGAGAGAGAGAGAGAATGCATGTGAGAGCAAAATGTTTTAGAGCTGTACTGTGTTGAGGAAAATAAACTGGAGAGATGAGATTTTTCTCTTGATTATAGGTTATCATATTATCTTAGAAAGAGAGAGAGAGAGAGAGAGAGAGAGAGAGAGAGAGAGAGAGAGATAACAGGATCCTAAGGAAAAACTGTAAAGAAACAGGGAAATTAGAATGGATGCAGGAGGAATTTATTAATTGAATGTAGAGACAAAACAAAGAAGGACTAGTAATGTCTCCAAATAGACTTACTGCAGTTTATTAAAAGAGCAATGATAAATGTTTGCCATGTAACTATACAAGTTGTTCTTCTTAATAACTTTATATCTTCTATATTTTATTTGCCTTTCTTACCCTTTGTTTTGTTGAAAAACGATTAAGAATCACATAAAGGAAATACCTGGACTTTTTCTAAATTCTATAACAAGCAAAATTATCCTATACCTAATTTTGGGAAGGGCAGAAAATAGATTAAATATGTGATTGAATGATGACTTAAAAGTATGAGTTATAATTCCAATGTTAAGATTAGAGTAAATGGCTGGGTGCAGTGGCGCCCACCTTTAATTCCAGCAGCTCAGGAGGCTGAGGCAGGAGGATCATGAGTTCAAAGCCAATCTCAGCAACTTTTTGAGTCCCTGAGCAATTCAGTGAGACTCTGTCTCTATATAAAAAAAATAAAATACAGAAAGAGCTGGGGATGTGGCTCACTGGTAGAGTCCCCATGGGTTCAATCACCAATACAAAAAAAAAAAAAAAAAAAAAAAAGGAAGATTCAAGTAAATTCCCATTGAATTGAAGATCTTTCCTAGGGTAATTCAATTAATAAATAATGATTTATCACCTGCCATTTAAAAAATCATTGTTTCTAAGAATAATTGTATAATTCTTGAATGTTTAGAAATTATCATTAGATAGGTTAGAATATTTCTTCTGAAATGAAACTATAATCCCTACTACACTGTTTAGGCCTACCACTTTCTACCCAAAGATTACTGACATGTATGTAGTTTTTGACTACATATAGGGAGTTTTAAGGCAAGAAGGAATACTTGACTGAGAAACTGAGGAGTTAATGATAGGAATGAAATAGCTAATTATTTAATTTTTCTTTTTTAGGGCATTAAATATGTTAAATAGAATGAGCATGCAACATGAAGGGAAAGTAGAGGGGAAAGTATGCTTCTCAAATATAAAAATGGACTATTAATGGTGATTGAATATAGATGTCAAGGAAAAAAATGGAGGTGGCAAAGGGAGAAATTGTAAAAATAAGAGAGGGCAATGAGTGAGAGAGAGAGAGAGAGGAAGGAGAAGAATTAAGAAATTGAAAAAGAACAGAGGAGTAACTTCAGATTTAGCTACTGTCATGTTTGGGGTACAGAGCAATGAATCAAATTGCTCTGGACTCAGGTATGATCATGAGTCATTGCTAAGTATAGGGAACACTCAATAGCATATCAATTTATGACACACTGAAAAATAACAATACTAATTGTATGATACAGTGATATTTAATTATTAGAGAAGTGATGATATTTATTTAGAAGATAAATAAGTCAGTGCATGTGATAATATACAAATAAGACAGTGTATGTGAAAAAAGTGTACTTTTTATGACCATTTTACCTGTCTTCTCCTCCTAGGTGAAGCAAAATGTGAGTTCTTGGATCTCCACATGCCCTATATCTTTTAGAATCATAGTTTTTGGATCTCCAAAAGCCCCATATCTTTTAGGAACATAGTTCAGTGTTCACCTGAGCCTAGAAGTGGGCAGCAAAACCACTTTCTTCTATTCAGTGTGAAACCATCTGGTTGGTGGATATTTCAGGTTTTCCACTTCCAAAGTCCTTCTTGTTAGGAGTATCTAAAAATGTAGAAAGTAAGCTCTGAGATATGTGCACCAGAACACAGAGGAATACAGAGACCTTAGCTTGTGGAACTTTTGAAAATTCAAATTCTAATAATAAAAATCACCAACTTTTAAAATGACTAAATTTTCTATTTTACCAAACTGTATTAGTTATTTGTAGACATCAGTCTTAATAATTCTATCCCAATAAAATATTTTAATGATTACCATAGAATCTCAATGACCAAAGCAGTGACTCTTAAAAGAGGAGCATAAGGTGGAATAAATACATTGAAATTCTTCTCCAGGGAAGGACATGTGAGGTCTACTCAGACACTGACTTTATTTTTTTTTAATTTACTTATTGATTCATTGAACACAAATGGAGTACAGCTATTGTTTCACTGGTTGTACACAAAGTAGAGTCACACCATCTGTGCGTTCATGCATTTACACAGGGCAATGGTATCTGTCACACATTCTGTTATTATTTTTACCCCCACCCCGCCCCCACCCCTCCCTTCCCTCTATGCTATCTATCCTTCCTCCATTCTTGCCACCCTTCCCCCCACATTATGCATCATCATTCATTTATCAGAGAGACCATTCAGCCTTTGGATTTTTGGGATTGGCTGATCTCACTTAGCATAACAGTCTCCAACATCATACATTTAACTAAAAATGCCATAATTTTATTCTTCTTTATGCCTGAGTAATATTCCATTGTGTATATATACCACAGTTTCTTTATCCATTCATCTACTGAAGGGTATCTAGGTTGATTCCACAATCTAGCTATTGTGAATTGGGCAGCTATGAACACTGATGTGGCTGAATCACTGTAGTAATCTGATTTTAAGTCCTTTGGGTATAGGCCAAGGAGTGGGATAGCGGGGTCAAATGGTGGATCCATTCCAAGTTTTCTAAGGAATCTCCACACTGCTTTCCAGAGTGGCTGCACCAACTTGCACTCCCACCAGCAATGTATGAGTGTATCCTTTTCCCCACATCCTCGCCAACACCTGTCAGACACTGACTTTAGAATCACTTCCATCATGCAGAAACAGATTCTTTTGCTCAAGGATAATTTAGAAATAAGGAATACCTGATAGTGATGCCTATGAATGTGCATTTAAAATTAAAATAAAAGAGATTGCATGCATTTGTTATGGTTTTGGATGTGAGGTGTCCCCCCAAAGCTTATGTGTGAGACAATGCAAGAAAGTTCAAAGGAAAAATGATTGGGTTGTGAGGGTCTTAACCCAATCAGTGAATTAATCCCCTGACAGGGATTAACTGAGTGGTAAGTGGAAGCAGGTGGTATGTGGCAGGAGACAGTAGACATTGGAGTGTGGCTATAGAGTATTTATTTGTATCTGGCCAGAGGAGTCTCTCTTTCACCTTCTTAATCATCATGTAAGCTGTTTCCCTCTGCCACACTCTTCCACCGTGGTGTCCTGCCTCACTTGAGCCCAGTGGAATGGAACTGGCTATGCATGGACTGAGACCTCTGAAACCAAGAGCACTCTAATAATCTTTTCCTTACTATAATTGTTCTGGTCAGATATTTAGTCACAGCAGCAAAAAAAGTTGACTAAAACAGAAATTTGTACCAAAAAGTGGGGTCATTGCTGTGCCTAAACTATGTGGTTCAGAAGCTTTTGGAGCATTTTGGAATTGGTTGGAGGAATTTTGAGATGTTTAGCAGTGCAAGCTAGAAATGCTTGAGATTGTTGTAACTGGAGTTTAATGGCCAATTCTGGTGAGAGTTCAGAAGACCAAAATGCCAAAGTGTTGTACCCAAAGAAAATAAAATCATCCAAGCAGATCGTGTAAAGCCAAAAGAAGCCTTTATTTTAGCTGGCCAGCAACAATTGCCCTTACTCCTAAAAGTGGGGTGCCAGGAAAATTGTGCGTTAATTCTGTTCTTGCCAATTTTTATAAGGCTCGGGATGGGATTAGGGCTGGGCTATAGAGCGAGGGAGGGATTAGGGCTGGGCTATAGGGAGGGGGGTTTAGGGTGGGCTGACTCTCTCCTGATGATGGCGCTGGAGAATCTTTTTGGGAAGTATAGCAATAGGACTATAAATAGTGAAGACAGGACTTAAGAGGAAAAGGAGGGCACTATTGGAATTTGGAGTAGAGGGCATTCATATTATGTTCTAGCTAAGAAGTTTTGTGTATTTTACCCATGTCCTGAGACTTTCTGTGAAGATGGTTTTGAAAGGAATGAACTTCTTAATCTGACAGAAGAAATTTCTAGGCAGCAAGGAATTCAGGCAATGGCATGGATATTGTTGGTGTATTTTAGCCACATTTATCATGATAATCAGGAGCAGAGAACAGAGCAGAAAGATTGGAAAAATGTGGTCTTGAAAGGCCAGAGTAAAACAAGGGCTAAGGATGTTAAAGACATTACTGCCACTAAAGAAATGCTAAAGACTTTGCCAAGATACAATGAGAAAGGTGACTTGAGGTCATCTTAGGAGCTGACAAGACTACACCCATCTCCAGCTCAAGGTAGTAAAAGTGAAAATTCTCTTGGTAGACTAGTGTGGCACCCTTCTTATACACAGGGGCCTAGGAAGTTTTCTCAATGTGCTATGACACCTGGACACTCAGAGGCTGCTACAGTAAGGGTCTCTGGAGGCTTTACTACTGCTCTAGATGCAATATACCTTGGCATCAACCAAATAGTGCTAGTTCTGCAAGAATTAGGGGGATTTAGGGGATCATAGAGGCTTCCTCCAAAATTTCAATGGAAAGCCTTGCATGCCAGGCAAGGTGCAGCAGGATTGGAGTCCCTGCAGACGCCACCTGAGAAGGTAAAGTGTGGAGATGTGAGGAAGAAGCCAAAGCTGATCTTGGGCTGCAGCCAACAAGGTTACAGGAGCGGATCTACACAAGCACTTCAGAGAGAGCATCACGATGCCACACGCCCCAGTTGCTAGATGTGGAGCTCTAGGACTTGTTTGCCTAACTGGATTTAAGTCTTGCGTTGGTCCTATCTTCTCTTTGCCCCTATTTTTCTGAATGGAAATGTTTACTCAGTACCTGTATATATTGGCTATTTGTAAATTGCTTTTAATTTTATAGGAGCTCACAATGTGAGATTGCCTTGAGCCTCAGAGAAGATTTGGACTTGAACTTTGAGCAATCTTAAAACTGTTGAGACTATGGGGACTCTTGGGAATGGACTGCATGTATTTTTCACTTTCAGTTGAGCTTCTAGGGCCCAGCGGCATAATGGTATGGTTTGGGCATGAGGTATTCCCCCAAAACTGCAAGTGACACAAATCAAGAAGGTTCAGAGAAAAAAAATGATTGAATTATTAGAGCCTTAATCAAATTAGTGATTAATCACTTGATGGGATTCATTGGTAACTGAAGGCTGGTGGGATTGGCTGGAGGAGGTGGAAATTGGGGGTGTGGCTTTAGGGTATATATTTGTATCTGGCTAGTGGAGTCTCTTTCTGCTTCTGATCATCATGTGAGCTTCTTCCCTCTGACACACACTCCTCCATGATGTCTTGAGCCCCAAGGAATGGAGCCTGCTGTCGAAGGACTGAGTTCTCTGAAATAGCAAGCCCCCAGACAAAGTTTTCCTCCTCTAAAATTGTTCTTATTGGGTCCTTAGTCACAGCAGCAAAAATGCTGACTAAAACAACGTTATTCTTTATTGAGAACCACAAGCTCCAAAGTATGATGCTTTTTAATAATTTCAAAAGGTCTTGGTTCATTCTTTGGAGTAATTTCATTAATAGCCGTTTTCTTCTATTGATCTCCAATCTTTTCCTAACTTTTCATTATTTTTCTTCAATCTGTAAAACAGAAACAAATATAATTTTTTGGCATTATGGTTCTTCAAGTAATCAATAGTATTTTGCCCTCTTCATAATCTTCTCTCCTAAACATCAACTATCCCTTACATGACATGGTTTGTAGTGCCCACAAGATTGTGGTTGACCCTTTGTGAAAGATACAACAAAATACATAGCAACTCATATTACAATAACAAATAAAGTTTGGATACATATTTGGTGTGTTCAACTGGATCTTCAAATGCTAACTGAAAGTCCTATTAAAGTATGCTGCCACCATGACTTTGCTTTTTTTCATGATTTTATCATATTGCATCCAGAAAACAAATGCAGTCTTACTGTAGCCTGCATTTACAAAATGAATTTGCTACACAATACAATTTATTTTAGTATCTGTCATGTAACAATACAGGCTTTTATTTTTAACAATGAACAGAATAATAACCCACCTTTTTTTAAGAAACAGACATTTTTAAATTTTAAAGAAAAATGTTCACACTTTCAGCAATTCATAAATCACAAGGTTCTGATTCTGTGTGTAAAAGAAATTAATTGCATTTACATTTACAAAATAACTTTTAAATTGTCAAAAAACAAACCACATTCAGATGTCTGTCATTACCATCTCTTTTATGATACCCATGACTCAGTCATAAATTAGGATTGACAGAGTTAGCACTGTCAATAGAAGTCTTGGATTCCACATATACTCTTCTATTTTGAACACATAGAGAAAATGAGTATAAATGTAAAATGAGTATAATTATTATTTACTTAAATATTTTAAATGAAAGGTGTTATGGCCATTGTTAGCATATTTTTAAAATGTGATTTATTTATTTTTTCTCATAATACTGAATTCTCTGAGGTACTTTAGTGGACAGGAACTACTGCTAACTAAGAAGCATACTTTTAGTTTCATTGTGTTACTACAAATGTTTTAGCACAATGATAAATAATGGAATCAAGAGATGTTAAAATATGTTCTAATATTTATAAATTAATCTTCTGTTTACATGTATTGCTATCCAATGAGGAAATCATATATAGGACTATTATACCCAAAAATTGGGAAGAGAAAATTTCCTGGTGCATGTTATATCAGTTGGTTGAAGTATTTTCAGAGAGCCCCAACAATTGACTTTGTTCTCACTTCGGGCCTTGTTAGCTAACGTAGTTAAAGAAAAAAAAAATGCATCACCAGTAGCTCTGCATCAAACAAACATAAGGGTTGATAGCCTTTGAGAGGTAGACCTATGTTTTGGGAAAGTTAAGTAAAATAATGGTGAATTTGAAGTCACATTAGGCAACCATTGTTGCCTTAACCTTAATCCTATACTCAACTTGAATGGCTATATTTTAATTCACCCCTCAAGACTCATAATAATTGGGCTAATATAGATACATTGCAATGTTTTGTCTCTCCAAAGCACATGTTGAAATATAATCCCCAATGCAACAGTGATGGGAAGTGGAGGCTAATGGGGGCTGTTTAGGGGATGAAAACTCTGCCCTCCTGAATGGATTAATGCTACCATAAAATGGACTTGCAGAAGCATGTGAGGAATGGCATGTGAGGAATGGCATTTATCTTCTGTTAAAATCTACAAGCATCTTGAAGTTGGGCTATCCAGAGTCCAGAACAGAATAAATTTGTTTTTAATAAATTACTCAATATCAAGTATTAAAGTTAGAGCAGATAGAAGTAGATTAAGAATATATCCTGGAAGTTGATGTTTTAAGAAAATCTCTCCAAATAATCCTTAAATGCCACCATATTAGGTGCCTTAAATATTGATTATATGGTCTAAGAATTCAGAAGAAAAAAAATAATGATACCACAGGTGATGGCATGTATTTAATTTATAAAGGATCTCACATATTCAGCCATGTGAGCACATTTGATATCTTCACCTTATCAATGATTTTCATTTGGAAGTCATGGAGCGAATTTCTCCACTGAATGCATAAATAGAACTAGTAGAAAAAGAATTTTCCAGCCGGGCGTGGTGGTGCACGCCTGTAATCCAAGCGACTTGGGAGGCTGAGTCAGGAGGATCGCGAGTTCAAAGCTAGCCTCAGCAACTTAGCAAGGCCCTAAGCAACTCAGTGAGACCCTGTCTCTAAATAAAAAATACAAAATAGGGCTGGGGATGTGGCTCAGTGGCCGAGTGTCCCTGAGTTCAATCCCTGGTTCAAAAAAAAAAAAAAAAAAGAAAAAGAATTTTCCTTCATTTTTAAAGATGCACAAGAAAAAATTTGATATTTCCATACCTGATACAATATTATAATTACATTATGATAACTGGGCAGTGTTTATGTTATATCTCTTTTCCCAAAGCCAATAGCTTTGATGATTTTATAAAGTAAGAATAAAATGGTAAAAGTTAATTTGGATGTTAATCCTCCACTTGGGGAACCTTGATAATTTTCTTAGAATTAAAAATTAATGCTATAAATTCTGCTAAGATAGAGTAACAACTCTAAATAAAGTAAGGTTTGTTTTCTCTAACATCTAGATTGTAATATATCTCTGGATACAGATATGTATTCTCTTTCTAGGTTAATTGTGGTTTATGTGCAGTGCCCCATAAAGAATTTATTGACCAGATAGATGTTTTTCAGTAGTCCATATTTAAATGTTAGAAAACAGCTCTAGGAAAGTTGTAGCCTTTGTGCTCTCAAATGAAAAAATAAAACCTGTTTAGTTGATCTGTAGGTGCATAAAATACCACTCCAAGTAAAGTAGCTTAATACCACCACAATAATTTATTTTGCTTATAAACTGACAATTTTTGCAAGGCTCAAAATGGAATGTTCTTTTTATTAATGCGGCATAAGCTGATGTGGCTCAAAGGCTGTTGGTGACTCATTTTCTAAGGGCTGGAATCATCCCAAGGCATGCTCACTCATGTACCTGGTGATGTCTGGTAACTCTTTTATTAATTTAATTCTTAAAAATTTGTTCTAAATTGTACATGGCAGTACAATGCTAGATCATACATAAATGGAGTGTAATCTGTCATTTTTCTGATTATACATACTATAGGATCACACTGGTCATGCAGTTATATATGTACATGAGGTAATAATGCCTGTTTCACTCTCCTATCCTTCCTATACCCATACCCCTTCCCCTCTACCTAATATAAAGTAACTATATTCTTCCCTATCCCCCCTTATGGTGACTTAGCATTTGCATATTAGAGAAAACATTCGACTTTTGGTTTTGAGGGTTTGGCTTATTTCACTTAGCATGATATTCTCTCACTGTTTTTATTTTGAAACAGGGTCTCACTGAGGTGCCAAGCCTGTTCTTGAACTTGCCAAGCCTGTCCTTGAACTTGAGACTCTCCTGCTTCAGTCTATCTAGTCACAGTAATTAAAAGCATGCACCACTGTGTCTGGTTCTATTTCTGGTAACTCTTCGCTAGAACCTCAGTTGATACATTAATAGGATACCTCTTTAGGTAGTGATTTTGTCTCATACCACTATAACTAACATCCAATGGTAAACTTCCCATGAAATAAAGGAGTAAGTTATTAGCAATTTTATAATGTAACATCAACCACATCTGCCAAATTCTATCAGTCAAGTTAATTACAATGGAAAAGTTGAGAGAAACTACTACCTTATCTCCTGTTATCACTGTAATGCTATAAGGAAAAAGTATAAAATTGGAATTCCTGGAAATGAAAATAAAACTGAGCAAGTAAATGACCACTGAACTTAACAAGATGTACCATAATTTTAATTTCAGATGACTCAATGACAGTGCAATTACAAATTGATCTTAATAATGCCCAATGTTAAATACCATTGTAGAACTTTTCCCACATTAAAAAAAGTAGTAATCATCATAGACTAAGCATCTTAATACTTGTACTAAAATAACTGACTTGATCACTTAGATATTTGGAAAATAAAATAAAATATATGATTTGTTTTGTAAACATAGTATTATTATAGGATAAAATTTATGAACTGTATATACATAGAATATCAAAATAGTCAGCTTTTTAATATGTAGGGAGAATTCAAAATTCATATGGTAATCATGACTTCTGCCAGTTTTAGAACAATCAGCTCCTAAAATGAAAAGCCATTGTGGCTTGATAGTGGGGGATTCTTTCATTTCACCAAGATTTATTTTGAAAGGGTAATGGGGTTCAAACTCTGAAATATTTTACCACTGGGTTATATTGGAGGTGCTTTCATCTCTATATTTAACAATTACTTTAAAAAGAAATGCATGCATTTTTTGGAAGTAACCTTTCATTGATCTGTTTTCAATACTGGAATATAATTAACTTGATATAATTAACTCTAAAGTAGGAAAGTTTTATTTTGACTTGTGGTTTTAGAGACTTCAGTGGGTGGTCATTGGCCCGTTGCTTCCGACCAATGGCAAAAGAGTACATAATGGTTGGAACACATGACAGAGAAGGTCTGTTCACCTTATGATAGCTAGGAAGCAGAGAGAGATATAGGGCCAGGGTCCCAAAATACCCTGGAAGGGCATGACTCCAGTTAACTTATTTCCTACAACAAGACTTACTTCCCAATAGTAGCACATGCTGGGGACTGGAACATTGGGGAATATTCCAGATCCAAACTATAGCAGGTCTAATGAATGTCACTTAACCACCGTGGGAAACAAGAATTTAGTAGTGACATGTCTGCATCTAAACCAGATTTTTCATTGCCTCATTAAAGAACAGAACAAAATAAAGTAAAATAAGATAAAAGCCAAAATATCACTGACTAAGTTCTAAATCAGGTATATTAACTCTCTTTGTCACTAATGTCAGAGCAAAAAGAATAGTTATGTATATAACAGGGATTTTCCATTTCAAGCTTCCTAATTAGGAGGCTTGCTGCTTTCCTTTCTCTTTCTTGTTAAAAGTGGTTGTGTTACTTGGCAATGAAACAAAACAGATTTTTGAAAGGATTAGAAAACACAGTTATGTGCAAGTGTTGGTTGTCTTTTTGCTTCCATCTATCATCAGTCTAAGAATTCAAGCAATATTTTTGAAGCATTTTTATAGGCCAAGTTAGATTAATGTTCAGTAACAGTAAGTAATACATTCATGATATTCACTCTATTTGGCATTTATCTCCTAGTTTGGAGAACGGGTACCACAGCAGACACATCTTCTTGTCCTGTTACCAAGTGGTTCACAATCATTAGGCAGAACGAACATCAACAAATAAATAAAATGTCATAACAAACTTTAAATCCTTTTGTGAATCTTTGAAAACTGCTGCAGAACCTTAGATGATGAAAAGACCAGAAAAATGGATTCTTTCCTGCTTATTTCCTTAAGAAAGAAAAGCTTTTAGGGAGGTGACTCTCTTGAAAGGTAGAGGGTATTAACACATAGAGATCATTGGTAAAAGGACAAAAACTGACTCAAAATGGATAATAGACATAAATGCAAAATAGAGGACACAGAATTCCCACAAATTAAGAGAAAAATTTAGATTTAGCCATGTCTTTTGTTTACAAACCCAAATGCATAACCTGTAACATAAAGAAATTTGGAACTGGAAATTCATTAAAATTAAAAATTTCTGCTCTATTATATACATACTAGAATGAAAAGGCAAGTCACAAGAAAATATTTGCAAGAATATACCAAATAAAGATACATATCTAAAATATGCATTTTCAAAAAACCTCTTAAAATTCAAAATGAGACAATAATCCAATCTGTTTTTCAGATTACTTCAAAACAAAGCATCCTGAGTTTACGACTGGATCCTAAGGAAAGGGATATCCATGTAGGAACTTAGAACTCCACACCATACTTCTATTTTAGCTCATTGCATAGGTCTAAAGAGCAGGATTTACTTTTCTCTAAGAAGCCCAATACACACAGAGAAGCTAAGTGTAAGTGCTCTAGTCAACAGTTCTGGCAGAACTTAACTTTCATGTCATCCTCTCCCAGGCAAAAAAAAAGATGAGCAAAAATATCTTTCAGCCATCAAATCACTCTAAATCCTTTCAGCTTTCCTGGCTGAGACCCCATACCTTTTCCATCAGATACCACCCATGCAGCAGATAAGTCACCAAATATACAAAGTGTGTAAGGCAGCAATGGCAGTAAGTATAGATCAGTTAGGAAGTATTAACTAGAGGGTAAGTCAATAAGAAGACTAATCAGATAAATGAGCTCCTCCTGAGAGAAATATAAGAGCAGAAATAGCTTCCCTTGTCTCTTAACACAGGTTCCTATTTTAAGGAATGAGCAAGAACTCAAAAGGAAACAGATGACCATCTAAATACGACAAGATAAAGTGAAGCAAGGTACGTGCCAACTCTGCAAGTTTTATAGTTTTCATGCACTAGGAATTCTTATAATGAATACTAACATAATAGTCATGTAAACTTAAAAATGAGTTATATTTTCTTTATTATGCATTATATTAGATTATGTCTCTTAGGTATACCACGTATACTTCAAGATCATATTTTGTTGCTTACATGGTCTTTACCTTGGAACTAAACTAAGGAATTAAAAAAACTATTAATGCAGTTTTTATGATATTAATGGAAGTTTACTGAATTCTTAGGAGCTACTAACTGTTCTAAACAAGGAAAATAATATTAACACAAATGAAGCAATACTTTTTGTGGGAAAAAAACAAATTGAGAAGTGTTTACAAAGTTCTTAGAAACAAGTAATTTTGCCTGCATCATCACTATTTTTATTTTTTGCATGAAAATGTGCAATGAGTTTGTATTCATGATATATAAAGCTCTTCATTTATTTTAAAAGATGAAAAATTATTATCTATTATTTACATATCATAGATATCTCCTTATAGATGCAAGTATTGTCACTGTCAATGTTGGTAACCCTTTGAAGGACATGTCATGTCCTTCTTCATATTATGACAATGCAAAGAAAAATCAGTCTACACTTTTCATTGATTGATTTTGATCTAATATCTCCCACAGAGTCTTTTTAAAACTGTTTTTCAACTGCTTCAAATTACTGTTTCTACAAGCTGCTGACTCCATAGCTTAATAGTTCTGTTAAAATTAAACTACCTGCTCTTCTAAGACCAGGTAAAGCTCAAATTTAATAATTACTACCCCATTCTGAAAAATGTACCCTTAAATTAAACCTCTCACTGAAATTAAAATGTCAAATGTTTACTATAATGGAAATATCTCCTGACAATTGCTACTTCATTTTTCTGTCTGAAGTTACGTGGTGGGTGTTCAAAAAATAACAACAGTGTAAATATATACACCACACACTACACTCAAGACACTGGTCTAAGGATATGATTATATTATCTCATCTGGAAAAGCCTCCAGTTGAAAAACATAATGATCGCCATTTCATAGATAAGGAATAGGAGCTCATGGTTTCTAAGACAATTGCTCAAAGTCACTCTGATAATGGATAGTGACAAAGCCATAATTAAAACTTTGTCATTCTGACAACAGAGTCTGCAGTCATATTTTACCATGTTATCTTAGTTTTTCATCTTGTAACATGCCTGAAAAGAACAGCTTCATGGGAGATAAGTTTATTTTAGGGTCATGGTTTCAGACCATGGCTTGAGGTGAGGCAGAACATCAAGGTAGAAGAGGGTGGCAGAGGGAAGCTGCTCAGCTTTGGTAGTTAGCATAGTTGAGAGAGAGAGAGAGAGAGAGAGAGAGAGAGAGAGAGAGAACCCAAGGGTCCACAGACAGATGTAGCCAAGCCATGATGCCAGAGACAAACTTCTTCCCCCCATGGACAATTGTTACAGTTACCACCCAGTAGTCCATTCAAATTATTAATCCATCAAATGGAATAATCTACTGATGATGTTACAGCTTTCGTTATAACCTGATCATTTTCCCTCTGAACATCCCTGCATTACCTAACATGAGTTTTTTTGGGGAATACCTCATGTCCAAATCATAACACATCTGATATCTCCATGTGCCATAAAATTTCAATATGCTATCTTAAAATTATTAAGTAAAAGGTAATTCTACTATAGCTATAGTCATATCACTTTTACACATTTCCTCCTTTTTCAGCAAAGAAAAAATGACAAAAAGGAATCAGTTGGGGGATCATTTCCTGTTTATAAAGGCTTTGTGGTAATACAAGGCATATTTTAAAGATAATTCATATGAACACATGCACTGCCCATTGAAGAAGTTTTGGATGAATGAATAAAGAAAATATGCTCAACATTAAAGAGTAACAACTCAAAACTTTTGTGGAGTACACATAATTTAAATAACTTTTCAGATTTGAAGATACAAGAACTATTCAACAATGACAAATTTGAGCATCTGTATGAATTGAGGCATCATATCTTGAGATAGAACAGAAATTAGGAATTTATTTTTATTTTTTGAAGAATTTACATTTTTAGAATTTTAAATTTTGTTTTTTTAAGAAGTACTAATTGCACATTATTTATGGAGTTCCCTGATATTTCAACAAATGCATATGGTATGAATGGACAAATCAGGATAATTAGCATTTGCATCTCATCATTTTTTTAAACCATAGATCTGTATCCCCAGCTGTTTTATTATTATTTTATATCAAGGATAGGGTACCACTAATTTTCTTAGGTCCTTTCTAAGTTGCTGAGGCTGGTCTCAAACTTGTGAGACACCTGTCTTAGCCTCCCAAATTGCTGTAATTACAGACATGCACCACAACACCCAGCTGCTAATCACTTCTTTGTGTTTGGATCTTGTGAGCTCCTTCCTTATAGATCTTCATAAAATAAACAATATATTACTGTACATGCTAGTCATGATCCTGTGCTATTGAATATCTAAATTCCTTTCTTCTCTGTTTTGGTACCCATTATCCAACTTCCCTCTACCCCTTGCACAACCTCTAGCAAACATGATTGCACATTCAGATCAACTTTCGTTAGATTAAAATATGATATACAATATGTGGTATTTATTTTGGCATCTGGTTTATTTATTTATTTTTTAACTGATTTTACTTATTTTTTAAATTTTTGCATACTTCATTTTGATTCATTGTACACAAATGTGATACAACTTTTAATTTCTGTGGTTGTGCATGATGTAGATTCATACCATTCATGTAATCATACATGTACATATGGTAATGAGGTCTGCCTCATTCCAGAATTTTTCCATTTTTCTTTTTTTTTTTTAATTTATTTATACTGATTCATTGAACACAAATGGAGTACAGCTATTGTTTCTCTGGTTGTACACAAAGTAGAGTAACACCATCTGTGCGTTCATACATGTACCCAGGGCAATGATTCTGTCTCATTCTGTTTTTATTCTTACCCCCCCACCCTGACCCCACACCTCCCTTTCCTCTATGCTATCTATCCTTCCTCCATTCTTGCCTCCCTTCCACCCCGCATTATGCATCATCATTCACTTATCAGAGAGACCATTTGGCCTTTGGATTTTGGGGATTGGCTAATCTCACTTAGCATAACAGTCTCCAACATCATCCATTTACCTGCAAATGCCATAATTTTATTCTTCTTTATGACTCCTCTAAATATAGAATCATGTCATCAGCAAAAAGGGATAGTTTGAGCTCTTCTTTTCCTATTCATACCCCTTTAATTTCTTTAGTCTGTGTAATTGCTCTGGCTAGGGGTTCACGGACAATGTTGAATAGAAGTGGTGAAAGAGGGCATCCCTGACTTGTTCCAGTTTTCAGGGGGAACACTTTTAATTTTTCTCCATTTAGAATGATGTTGACTGTAGGCTTAGCATAGATAGCGTTTACAATGTTAAGGAACGTTCCTACTATCCATTTTTTCTACTGTTTTGAGTATGAAAGGGTGCTGTATTTTATCAAATGCTTTTTCTGCATCTATTGAAATAATCATGTGGTTCTTTAAGTCTGTTGATGTGGTGAATTACATTTATTGATTGGATGTTGAAACAAACTTGCATCCCTGGGATGAAACACACTTGATCATGGTGCACTATATTTTTAATATGCTTTTGTATGCAATTCACTAAAATTTTGTTAAGAACATTCGCACCTATGTTCATCAGGGATATTGGTTCGAAATTTTCTTTCCTTGATGTGTCTTTGTTTGGTTTTGGTATCAGGGTGACATCAGCTTCATAGAATGGGTTTGAGAGGGTTCCCTTCTCCTCTATTTCAAGAAATACTTTGAGGAGTATTGGAATGAGTTCTTCTTTGAAGGTCTTATAGAACTCGACTGTGAATCCATCTGGTCCTGGACTTTTCTTTGTTGGTAGGCTTTTGATGACTTCTTCTATTTCATTGCTTGAAATTGATCTATTTAAATTGTGTACATCCTTCAGATTCAGTTTGGGTAGTTCATATGCCTCTAGGAACTTGTTGATGTCTTCAAGACTTTCTTTTTTGTTGGAGTATAAATTTTCAAAATAGCTTCTAATTATGTTTTGTATTTTAATAGTGTCTGTTGTGATATTTCCATTTTTATCATGAATTTTAGTAATTTGAGTTTTCTCTCTCCTCTTCATTAGTGTGGCTAAGGGTTTATCAATTTTATTTTTACAAAGGCCAACTTTTTGTTTTGTCAATTTTTTGAATTGTTCTTTTGTTTCAATTTCATTGATTTCTGCTCTGATTTTAATTATTTCCTGCCTTCTACTACTTTTGGTGATGAATTTTCCCTCTTTTTTTAGGGCTTTGAGCTGTAAGGTGAGGTCCTTTATTTGTTGACATTTCATTCTTTTATTGAATGTGCTCCATGCAATGAATTTTACTCTTAGCACTGCTTTCCTAGTATCCCAGAGATTTTGATATGTTGTGTCTTTGTTCTCGTTGACCTCTAAGAATTTTTTTATTTCCCCCCTAATGTCTTCTGTTATTCATGCATCATCCAATAACATATTATTTAGTCTCCAGGTGTTGGAGTAGTTTCTGTTTTTTAACATTATCGTTGATTTCTACTTTCATTCCATTATGATCTGATAGAATACAAGGTAGTATCTCTATATTTTTGTATTTGCTAAGAGTAGCTTTGTGGCATAACATATGGTCTATTTTAGAGAAGGATTCATGAGCTGCTGAGAAAAAAGTGTATTCACTTATTGATGGATGGAATATTCTATATATGTCTGTTAAGTCTAAGTTAGCAATTGTGTTATTGAGTTCTATGGTTTCTTTGTTCAATTTTTGTTTGGAAGATGTGTCCAATGGTGAGAGAGGTTCATTAAAGTCACCTGGTATTATTGTGGTTTGGTCTATTTGGTCCCTGGAATTAAGAAGGATCTGATTGACGTACATGGATGTGCCATTGTTTGGGGCATAAATATTTAGGATTGCTATGTCTTGCTGATTTTTTGCTTCCCTTATGAAGTAAGTATGAAATGTCCTTCTTTATCCCTTCTGACTAACTTTGGCATGAAGTCTGCTTTATCCGAAATGAGGATGGAAACCCCTGCTTTTTTACTAAGTCCATGTGCGTGGTATGTTTTTCCCAACCTTTCACATTTGGATTGTGGGCATGTTTTTCTATGAGATGCTTCTCTTGAAGGCAGCATATTGTTGGGTCTTTCTTTTTAATCCAATCTCCAGTCTATGTCTTTTGATTGATGAGTTTAGACCATTTACATTCAGGGTTATTATTGAGATATGACTTGTATTCCCAGTCATTTTGACTTATTTTTGGCTTTTAACCTAACTTGGTTTCTCCTTCAATTGGCTGTTACTTTAGGGTAGTTCCTCCCTTTGCTAACTTACATTATTGTTTTTCATTTCTTCCTCTTGGAATATTTTGCTGAGAATTTTCTGTCGGGCAGGCTTTCTATTTGTGAATTCTTTTAGCTTGTGTTTATCATGGAAGAATTTTATTTCATCTTCAAATCTGAAGGTAAGTTTTGCTGCGTGTAAGATTTTTGGTTGACATCCATTTTTTTTCAGTGCTTGAAATATGTTGCTAACAGCCCTTCTTGCTTTTAGGGTCTGTGCTGAGAAACCTGCTGATATCCATATTGGTTTCCCCCTTTATGTAATCTGATACTTACAGATCTGATGCTTTTCTCTTACAGCCTTTAAAATCTATCTTTATTTTGTATGTTAGGTATTTTCATTATAATGTGTCTTGTTGTGGATCTGTTGTGATTTTGTGCACTTGTTGTCCTATAAGCCTCTTGCATTTGATTATCCATTTCTTTCATCAGATTTGGGAAATTTTCTGATATTATTTCAATTGAACTTATTATTCATTCCTTTGGTTTGTTTCTCTGTGCCTTCCTCAATCTCAATAAGTCTTAAATTTGGTCTTTTCATGATGTCCCATAGTTCTTGGAGTTCTGTTCATGATCCCTTACCATCTTCTCTGTTTGGTTGAGTTTGTTTTCAAGATTAAATACTTTGTCTTCATTGTCTGAGGTTCTGTCTTCCAAGTGATCTAGCCTCTTGGTTAAGCTTTCTATTGAATTTTTAATTTGGTTTATTGTTTCTTTTATTTCAAGGATTTCTGTTTGTTTTTTTTCTCAGAATCTCTATCCCTTTATTGATATGATCTTTTGCTTCCTGCAGTTGCTCTTTTAGCATTGCCTGCATTTGCTCTCTTGTCTCACTGTTCACTTCTCAAATAATTTTAATTATGTACATTCTGAACTCCCTTTCTGACATTGCTTCTGCCATGTTGTCATTGGGTTCTTTTGGTATAGTATCTAGATTTGTTTGGGACACTTTCTTCCCATGTTTTCTCATGTAGTTAGTGTATCTTCCCTTCAAGTAGTGTGAATCCTAGGTATTGCAGTTTCCCCTTAAAGACTTATAGTTTTCCTGCCAATTTCCAATACCTCACCTTGAAGTGAGAGATCAATATTACCAGCACACCATATAAACAATATGCATCCTTAATCTAAATAGGTCCTATTAAGATATTAACAGTGTTGTCTTAATAAACAGACATGAGTTCAAATTATTATCTACAGCATAACCAATAAGTTTGTAATAAGGACTGTAATTTCTAATGTAGGATAGAAAGGATGAGAAGGGGTATAGGACATAACATTAATGTGATAAGAAGTGAGTCTATAGATTTACTATGTTGTAGGAATAGTGGAAGAGGAATTAAAAGAAATAGGTTGTTAGCATGAGAAAATAGAGATTTTCCAAGGAAATGGATATATAAGAGGAAGAGTGATAAGAATATTAATAAAAGAAAAAGGTAGGAATATAGTAGGTATAATAGGAATAATCATAAAAATACAACTAATTTAAAAATGTTCTGCAATAAATTATACTGTACTGTTCAAACCTCCTATTTTTCAATGGCCTGATGCCTGTGAGGTGCTTGGTCAAGTGGTGACCCAAGAAGGGTGCTGTCCCACTACCTCTAGGTTGGGAATGATCAATGCTTCTGGACAAAGGCAATTCAGTGTTGATAGATGGTCAGTTGTAGCATGGGCACTAGCCTCCGGGCCAGGGTGTGGGCCTGGACACTAGACCAAGGTGGGGGGGCGCAGACCTGTGCTTAGGGCTGGAGACACTGGGCTTGATGGTCTAGGCAGGCCTGAACTCTGCCCAGGGGACTCAAGCAGCAACAGGCCTGTGCTCCTCCTCAGCGGATGCCACGGGCCTGATGGCACAGCAGGCTGGTGCTCCCTGCTGGAGACGCTGTACCCAATGGTGTGGGAAGGCCTGAGCTCTGTGGCACTGGGGCCTCAAGCGGCAGACCTGTGCCTGGAGCTGGAGCTCTGAGGGGGTAGGCCTGTGTTCCTCGCTCTGGTTTATTTCACTTAGCGTAATATCTAGTTCTATCCATTTGCAGCCAATGACAAGATTTGATTCTTTTTTATTAAGACTGAATACTATCATGTTGTGAAAATAT
The DNA here is from genome assembly GCA_020662805.1 of Glaucomys volans. NCBI lineage: Eukaryota > Metazoa > Chordata > Mammalia > Rodentia > Sciuridae > Glaucomys > Glaucomys volans. Next base: position 116,146 of record JAJEJO010052957.1, read on the forward strand.
GTTGCATTTCCATATTCATTCATTCATTGATAGGCATCAAGATTAATTTTGCATCTCAGGTGTTTTGAATAGTGCCATTGTAAATATGGGAATGTAGGTATCTCTTTCATATGCTGGTTTCTTTTCTTTCTTTCTTTCATATGTTCTCAGAAATGTCATAGCTAGATCAATTATCAGTTTTTTGAGGAACCTCCATGCTGTTATCTGTAATGATGGTATAGTTCTGTATTCTCACCAACAATGTCTTTGAGTACATTTTCCTAAAAAAATCCTCAACAGCACTTGTTATTTAGTTTTTTTTTTAATAGTAAGCATTGTATTTGTGGTGAGAGGATATCTCAGTCTAGTTTTGATATGATTATTTTTATGTGTTAGGATATTGGACAGTATTTCACATATCTGTTGGTCATTTGTATTTCTTCTTTTGAGAAATGTCTATTCAGAACACTTGTCTTTTTAAAAATTAGATCACTTGTTTTTTGTTTAGATTTTTCAGTTCCTGTTATATGCTGAATATTTATCCTTTTTCAGATAAATAGTTGATAAATATTTCCCCATATTGTTTTTGTTGTCTCCTCTCTCCACTGATAATTTCCTTTATTCTGCAGAAGCTTTTCAGTTTGATGCAATCCCATTTGTTTATTTCGGCTTTCAATTCCTGTGCTTTTGGCAATATATCTAAGCATCATTGCCTAATCTGGTGCCTTGAATATTACCTTATATTATTTCCTACTAGTTTCAGAATTTTGAGTCTTATTTTTAGGGCTTTGATCCATTTTGAGCTGATTTTTGTAGAAAGCAAAAGACGAGGGTTATGTTTTAATTTTCTGCATGTGCATACACAATTTTTCAAGCACAAACTATGATGATGCTGTCCTTTAACCAGTGCATGTTTGTCACACCTTTCTCAAGCTTCAACAGACTGTATGTAAGTATGCCAGTTTATTTCTACTATCTCTATTCTCTTCCATTGAGCTCTATGTTTGATTTTATGCCAGTAGTATGCTGTTTTAGTTAATATGGCTCTGCAGAATGTTGTTATGATTTGAATATGAAATATCACCCAAAATCTCATGGTTTGAAGCATGATCCCCGACAAAGCAGCATTCAGAGATGGGGTTTTTAGTCAATGATTATATAATGGGGCTGTAACTTTATCAATGCATTAATAATTTGACTACTGGATGATAACCGTGGAGGCAGGCTGGAGTTTGGCTAGAGAAAGTAGATTAGTGAGGGTGTGCCCTTGGGGATTATATCTTGTCACAGGCTCCTTGTACTCTCTGTCTGCTTCCTGGTTGCTCTGAGCTAGGCAGCTTTATTGTAGTCAGCTTTTGCATTGCTCTAACCAAAATACCCAACAAAAACACCTTACAGGAGGAAAAGTTTATTTGGGGTTCATTGTTTCAAGGGTTCATAGACAGTCAATTCCATTGCTCTGGTATTAACATGAGACAGCATATCATAAAGGAAAGGCCCAGCAAAGGAAAGCTGATCAGCCCATGGCAGGTTCAGGAAACAGAGAGATAGAGAGGGGAAGGAAGGGGCCACAGGAAGTTACACTCTTCCTGGGCATTCTGTCTGTTACCCACTTCCTCCAGCCATAACCCACCTGCCTACAGTTATCACTTAAGTCAGTCCATTCAAACTAGGATGGACTTGTCACGTTTCATCTCATAATCCAATCATTTTACCTCTGAATATTTCTGCAGAAACACAAGAGCTTTGGGGGCACAGCTCATATCAAAACCACAACAAACTTTCTCTGCCATGCCCTTCCACCATGACATTCTGCCTTACTTTATGCACAGAGAAGAGGAAGACTTGAACCGAATCTCCGAAAGGTGAGCCCCAAATAAACTTTTCCTCTTCTGCACAGGTATCTTAGTCACAGCCACAAAAAGCTGACCAACACAGAAATTGGTACCAAGAAGTGGGGTCATTGCTATGACTAACTTGTGTGGTTTGGAAGACTTTAGAACTCATTTGTGGGAGGAATTTAGAAAAAATTGAAGATGTAGTCTAGAGGAGATTTAAAATGTAGAAAGCAGGGCTTAATGAGCAGTTCTGATGGGAGCTCAGAAGACCAGAATGCTGATAGGAATGTGAATAGTAAAGACTGTTCTTATGAAGTTTCAGCAGCATTAAGGGCTCAATTGGGGATTGGACTAGAGGCCACATATGTTCTGGCAGAGAATGAAGGTTCCTTGTAACCTTGTCCTGAGAATTTGAGGCTAAATTTGAAGGTGATGACATGATCAGTCTGGCAGAGAAAATTTCAAGACAACACATTTAAGAAGTAGTAAGGATATTTCTTGCAGCTTTTGGCCAGGTTTACTATGAAAATCAGTAGCAGAAAGCACAGAGGAAGATTTGAAAAACTTGCAGTTTGGATAGAGAAGAAACACATGTAATATTGGGGCCTAGGATGAGATTTTCACTAAAGGAATTTTTGCCAGTACAGAAAAGCTAAGTGCTGTACATGGAGGCAATAGGAAAGATGCCTTAAGATATTTCAGGAATCAAGAAGACCATACCCATACCCATTGCAGTCACAAGGTTGAAAAGTGAAGACATTTTTTTTTCCTTCTCACTCATCATCATTTTTTTTTATTAACCAGGGCCTTACTAAGTTAAATAAACAATAAGAAAAACACCCAGACAGAAACAAAGTTGAACATATCATGGGATCATTGTGATATTCATCCCCCTAATACTTCCAAGATATAGTAATAATATTTTAGTATTTATTGAGACTCTCTGCAGGCATTCAAGGGACATAAATAAACTCAATATTGAAATAAGACATATCCAGACATGATGGTGCACACCTGTTATCCCAGCAGCTTGGGAGGCTGAGGCAAGAGGATCATGAGTTCCAAGTCAGCCTTAGCAACTTAGCTAGGCCCTAAGCAACTCAGTGAGACTCTGTCTCTAAATAAAATATAAAAAGGGGCTGGGGATGTGGCTCAGTGGTTGAGTGCCCCTGAGTTCAATCCCAGGTACCACTACCCCCCAAAAAAAGACATAAGAAATACTGAGCTAGAGAAAACACTTTTAGTGTGAGTCTAGGGGCAAGAAAGATTATTTTACCTCCATCAGTAGGAATTCAATATATATATTTCTTATCTCTTCTCTGCCATAATTTTTTAATTCAATGTTTTTTATAGTGTATATGCTTCACTCACAGAGAAACAGTCCCACTTGGAAATTGTGTGTGTGTGTGTGTATGTGTGTGTGTGTGGTTCATTTTTTATTTGTTATTTATAGAAATAAATGACAATAGAGCATATTTTGGCATATTATACATACACATAGTATAACTTATTCTGATAAGGATTCCACTCTTGTGGTTGTACTTGATGTGGAGTTCCATAAAAATGAAAACTTATTTAAAGGATGGTGGAGGCACCCTGCTCACATAGGGCCACCTAGAAAGCTGTTTCCCCAAAATTCCTTTCACTATGCCCCATCACCCAGTCACTAAAAAGCCACTGCATCCATGGCCTAAGGGGGCCCAGCTGCTGCTCAAGTTGGTGGCAGGCGTCTCCATTATTATTCACGTGGTGCTGGTTCTGTAGAAATGCAGGAAGCTGGAGTTAGGGGGTTATTAGGCTTTTACTGATAGTTCAAACACAAAGTATGACAAGGTCAGAATCCCTGCAGGCCATCCTTGAAAGAGTGATACCTGAATCAGTGAGAATGAAGGAAAAACCTCAGTAGGAGGCCCACCAAATTAAGAGATGCCAGGAATATGGAATGCCTACCATGGAAAACTGCAGGAATCGAGTAGAACTAGGTCAAGAGAGAGGTCATGTGGTCTGATATTGGCAAGGCAATGAGAATACAGTATATTTTGACATATTATACATATACACAGTATAACGTATTAGCATTCCATTCTTGTGGTTGTACATCATGTGGAGTTGAAAAGCCCTTTTGTGCTCACACATTGCCACCATGTACCTGAGATGCTGGACATGGATTTATAGAACTTGACAAGGTTTGCCTGGCTGTTTCAGTCTTGTTTTGATCATTCCTTTGATCATTCCTTCTTTCTATGCCCCTAGTACTCCCCTTTGGAATGGGTATGTTTACTCTGTACCATTGTATATTGAATGTATAGAACTTATTTTGAATTTGCAGAAGCTCCCTATCATGAGTTTGCCTTGGGTCTTAGAAGAGACTTTGAATTTGGACTTTTAGACACTGATACAACTGTTAGGAGTATGGAAACTCTTGGAAATGGACAGAATGCATTTTGCATTGTGATGTGCATGAACTTTGGGGGCACAAGGGAAGAATGCTATAGTTTGGATATGAATTGTCCCATGAAGTGATCATGTTTTGAAAACAAGATCCCCAATACAACAAGGTTCAGAGTTGGGGCTTTTAGGGATGATTAGATCATGGTGGCTGATCAATGGGTTAATCCATTCGATAGATTAATAATTTGACTGTACCACTGAGTGGTAACTGTAGACAGGTGGAAAATCACTTTCTCCATGATGCCCTTCCACCATGATGTTCTGCCTCATCTCTCATGTCCTTAGGAATTGATTTGGTCAACCATTAACTTGAAATCATGAGCCAAAAGTAAACTTTTTCTCCTCCATTTCTTCTTGTCAAGTACATAGGTCACAGTGATGAAAATTGAATTAACATAGATGTCCTGAAATCAGGTATTATGATGCCTCCAGCTTGTTCCTTTTGTTCAAAATTGCTTTAGCTATTCATGATCTTTTGTGATTCCACATGAATTTTAGAATTTTTCTTCTAGTTCTGTGGAGAATATTACTTGTATTTAATGGAATTTGCATTGAATTTGAAAATCTGGGTAGTACGAACATTTTAACAATACTACTTCCAGTGTATGAACATAGGAAATATTTCCATTGTGTGTATCTTCTTAAAATTTTGCATTAGAAAAGAAAATTTGCATTAGCTTTTTATAAATTACATTATAGAGGTCTTTAATTTCCTTGGCTAAATAAAGTTAAGTTATATATGGGTGTGTAGCTACTGTGAAAGTGACTTCCTTCTCATCAGTGATCACTCAGAAGCAATTTCCTTCTCATCGTGTTTGTTCTTAGTGTAAAAATGTGCTACTAATTTCTGTATGTTGATTTTGTATCCTGAAACTTTATTGAATTTATCAGTTCTGGTAGCATTTTTGGTGGAGAGTAAGTTTTTCTTTATGAAGAGTAAAGTCGGTGAACAGGGATAATTTGTCTTCCTCCCTTCCTATTCATTCACCACCTTTATTTTTTCTCTCTTGTCTATTTGCTGTGGACGAAATTTTCTGTACTACATTGAATAAAAGTAGTGAGCATTGACACCCTTGTATTTTTACTGGTCTTGGAAAAAATGCTTTCTGATTTTCTCCATTGTGCAGGATGCTGGGCATGGATTTATCATAGATATGTTTCTTTATGTCAACAATGAAATTACATGATTTTATTCTTCATTCTGTTCATGATACATCATGTATGTCGATTTGAATATGTTGAATCATCCATACATCCCTGGGATAAATTGAGCTTGATCATGGTAAATGTTTTTGATATGCTGTTCAGTTTGATTTGCTGGTATTTTGTCGATGATTTTTAAAATCTACTGTCATCATGGATATTGGTTTTCTTATTTTGTTGTGTCCTTGTGTGGTTTCAGTATCTTGTTAATTCTGGACTCAAAGAATGAACTTGTCTGGGTTCCCTCATTTCAATTATTTGGAATAGTTTGACGTTAGTTCTTTAAAAGTTTGGTAAAGTCAGAAGTTAAACCATCTCGTTCTAGGCTGTTCTCATTGGGGGGATTTCTTGCTACTAATCCAATGTTGTTTGTTTTGTTATAAGTCTATTCTAGATTTTTTTTATATGCAAGATTCAATTTTGGTAGATTACATGTGTCTAAAAATTTATCCATTTCTTCTAGGTTTTCCAGTTTGTTACTATGCAATTATTTTTAAGACTCCTAGTGATCATTTTTATTTCTGTAGTATTGGTCATAATGTCTCCTTTCTACATCTCAAACTTTATTTGTACTTCACTCTTTTTTTTATCTTAGTTAGCTAAAGTTTCATTAATTTTGTTCATTTTTAAATAAATTATCTTTTGTATTATTTTAGTTTCCAATTTATTTATTTCTTCTCTAATTTTTTTATTTCTTTTCTTCTACTAATTTTGTGTTTTGTTTTTCTTCCTTTTCTAGGTCACTGAAATGGACTGTCAGGTTGTTTATTTTTATTCTTTTCTATTTTTCTATGTAGATACCCATAATTAAAAATGTCCATGCTGCACTATTTTTGCTGTCTTCTATAAATTTTGTAACATTGTTTCCATTTTCATTTGTTTAGAAAAATATTTTAATTTTCCTTCTGTTTTCTTCAATAACCCATTGTTCTCTCAGAAGTTTGTTGTTCATTTGGCATGTATTATTGAATTTCTAAAATTTCTTTTGGTTAATTTATAGTTTTATTCCATTTTGATTAGAAGAGATACAGAATATAATATCAGTTTTTTGAATTTGTTAGGATATGTTTTGTCATCTAATATATGGTCTATTTTCGAGAAAGTTCTATGTACTGATAAAATAATACATATTCCATAGCTGCTGGTGAAAAGTTCTATATCAGTTGGTTTTGTCTGTTGAGTCTATGGTATTGTATGACTCTGATATATGTGGATCATTTGTCTGGATGATCTGTTCATTGATTACTGGGAGATGTTGAATTCTCTTTCCATTATTATATTGGAGCCTTTTAGATCTAATATTGTTTGCTTTATATAATTGTCTGTTCTGGCATTAGGTGCATATACACATACAAATCTATCTTCTTATTACATTGATCCCTTAATTATTATATAATGATTTACCTTGTCCATTTTTATGCTTTTTGTCCTAGTCCATTTTGTCAGATATGAGAATAACTACTTCTGCTTACTTTATATTTTCATTCATGGGCATTTTTCTTTTTCCATTCTTTGACTTTCAGTCTGTATAGGTCATTAATGGTGAAGTGAGTTTTATTGTAGGCAGAATATTATTGGGTCTTTTTGAAACAATTTTTTAAGTTTATTTATTCTAATTAGTTATACATGACAGAATACATTTATATATTTTGATAGATCATACATAAATAGAGTGTAATCTCCCTTTCTTCTAATTATACATATTGCAGGATCACGTTGGTCTTTACTGATCTTTTTTGAAAAAATAACCAGTCAGTCAATAGACAATAGGTTTCTCTGTCTTTATCCATTTTTCTTTTTCTTTTCTTTTCCCTTATTTCTCTCTTCCTTCCTTCCTTCCTTCCTTCCTTCCTTCCTTCCTTCCTTCCTT
>JAJEJO010052957.1:123496-140613 GCA_020662805.1 Glaucomys volans
CTTCCTTCCTTCCTTCCTTCCTTCCTTCCTTCCTTCCTTCCTTCCTTCCTTCCTTCCTCTCCCTCTCTCTCTTTCTTTGTATTCTCTGCTGGCCATCAAACTATGGCCCTTGCATGCTAGGCAAGACCTGAACTACTCAGCTACAGCTTCAGTCCTGTATCTTTATCTTTATTTTTATATTTGTTTTTACAGACTTCATTTTGATTAATTGTACACATATGGGGTACAAATTTTCATTTCTATGGTTGTGCATGATGTCCTGTATCTTTTAATTGAGAAATTTAGTCTGTTTACATTCAAGGTTACTATACATAAAGTCTTATTCCTTTCATTTTGCTAATTTTCTTTGGTGGCTTGCTGTATTCATAAGGTTTGATTATTTTCTTCTTTGTGTCTATGTATCTATTCTTCTAGTGGATTTTATACCTCCATAGGCTTTCATTTTGCTAGTTATTTTTCTTTCCCTTAATTGTTTTTGGTGAGGCTGGTCTAATGGTGAAGGAATTTTCCAGTGTTTGTCTGTCTTTAAGGTCTATATTTTTTCTTCATTTCTGAAGGATAGCTTTTATGGGCCTGGTATTCTTGGTTGGCAATTATTTTCCTTCCTGGCCTATAACTTTTCTGATGAGAAAACTGCTATGAGTGTAAATAGATTCCCTTAAGTATAACTTAGCATTTTTCTCTTGCAGTTTTTAGAATATTCTTTTTTTCTTTTACTTTTGACAGCTTGACTATAGCATGCTACAATGAAGATCTTTTCATGATGATTTCAAAATACTCATTCACCGTTTGATTCCAATGTGAATATTTATTATATATTTATTTTAAGGACCAGAAGAATAAAACATATTTATTTCCAGGCCTCAGATGCTATATCTGAGGCAGACTTCTCTATAGTTACTACTTTCTTCATTTGAACATATATTTATTCCTTTATTTTAAGATAATTGTTCTGGTATTTCTCCAGTGATCAGTACAAAATTGTACAAGGTAAGGTAGTAGTATAATTCACAGGGAAGAAGATCTCCACAGTGAACAGAGGAACTTTAGGGTCTCTGAGATCATGGCAGACATTAAGGTAGTTTATTGGTCAGCTTTTCATCACTGTGATGAAAATACCTGGCAAGAACAACTTTGAGGAGGAAAAATTTATTTGGGTTTATGGTTTCAGAAGTCTCAGTCTATGGTTGGCCTACTCTGTTTCTCTGAACCTGAGGTGAGGCAGAACATCATGATAGAGGGTGTGATGGAGGAACTCTGCTCAGCTCGTGTAAGCCATGAAATAGAAAGTGAGAGAGAAGAGCCAGGGGCAAGGTAAAGTACCCACGGTCATGCTTGAAATGTTTGCATGTCACCAATGAAATAAGAATTCCAACTTGCCACACTCAGAAAATCTAAGGAATGTTAGGAAATTATAATAGTAGCAAATAAAAACTGATGATCTAAATAAATGTATAAACCTACCAAAATGATTTTTTATGGGATATGTCTAAAATGTATTCTTCTAATATGCAGAACAGAATTTTCCTCCACATATGATAAAAGTCAGTTTTTACTTCAGTGTAAGTTACGGACTCACATAGTAAGAAAAAGAGATTTTCATGTTAATTAAATGATTAGCAGAAATAAATCAAAAAGAAAGAAATTTTAAAGCCCTCCAATGTCCCCGACTTCCTGTTGTATGTTGCAGTGGTGTAGTACTCGGTTATTTTTAAATGTACTATTTTTCAGATGAACTTAAGAAACTTAGGCAAGGCATTATATCTGTGAAATTGACTTCAGTTACTCTACCTCAGAGGTGATAATTGCTGTGAGAGGAGAGAAAGCTGTGATGTTATCAGAGGTGAATGTGATGTTATAAAGGCTGAGGAAACTTTGGAGAAAGTCATATTTTGCATAGATGATGAAGAAAAGTGTGCAGACAAGTACATGCCTAGAGGAAAATCAAAAGCAAAGATGTACTAGTGGGATTATCAGGGGATTGTATGTATGATTTGAAGAAGACTAAGAGGTGCACAGTGGGAATTGTTTGGTGGGTGTTGTGGAGTATATAAACTCTCTAGGCAGAATTAAGGTTGGTAATAAAGACAACAAAGACAAATAAAGAGTATTTAGCTTTTCAAGGTTAAATAATAGTACAGATTCTTTCATTCCTTGACCAGAGTCCAGAGAAGTAGAAGAGTCATAAGATAATTGATGTCTCCTGATTAGAAAGGGAATATTTCAACACAAACACACACACACGCACGCACGCACACACACACATATACTTCAATTTCTTTGAAAAAATATTGCCTAAGAGGATATCTAGAAGCTGACTAAACTGTGGAAAGCAGTCCAGATAAAATGCATTACCTTGATCAAATGGGCTTCTCACCTTAAGAATTCTAAGGAAATGGGCTATTGCTTCTTGGCCTCTCTGAATTATCTGCTATGTGTTCAAGGTCATTTCAGAATAAAGGGAAAATTGAAGAAGACCAATAAAAACTCACCCCAGGTTGTAGACTCTTACAGTGTTTCCTCTCTGCAAATAGCATTACTGACCTCAGATTTGAGGTAATTCTCTACCTCTCCCCTCCACACTCTCCCCACTTCCTTGTACAGCAGGGTGATGGATTAAAGGGGCTGTCAGGTTCTCCTTTAATAACCAGAAGCACCGAGGGATTGATTGTTGCATTAGTGGCAACTCCCTGAAAGGAAAGCAGTTGAAATAGCAGCTCTGGGCACTTGCAGTCAAGCAGAAATACCTTATACTGTCAACCTATTATTTGTTTTGTTTTGTTTTTAATTGCTTATTATCTTGGTTACTAAAAGTAGGGAATAATGATATGAGGCTGTTGAGCACATTTTTACCTTAAAGTTTTATCTTCCTAATAAATGTACCAGCAGAATTCTAAAAATAGTGATGATAACAAAATTAACTTCAGAAACGCTTTGTTTCCAGAATTAACGTATTAATAATCATTTGCATCACCACAGACTGCACAGCATGTTTGGGCTTTTCTAATTACTTAATGGCTTTAACTTTGCTAAATATAGGCTTTTTCAGAGCATTTTAAAACTTTGCTGCCAGAAATGTAACAAGAACCTTTCAAACAAAAATGATTTAAAATGGATTGCTAGAACTTTTTTATAATATCTTCCTTAAAATTACACATAAAACCACAACGAATATCACTTATCACTATATAAATGACCAGTAATTGGTGTTAGTTTGTTAACTGACATCTCCCTTGTCACAGTTCTCTATGTTGGATGAATTCCCCTAACCCTCACGGAATGTGTGAGAGTCGATCTTATTAATATCAAATTGCATTCCAATTGAAGTATCAGTTGGACAGGCAATGTAACATCACAGCATATGTTTTCAAGTTTTTTGAAGTTTAGGTATTTGTGTAATTTCCTTTCTTTTTTTTTAATTTTACTTTTTATTTTTTTATTTAATTTTTCATTCATTGAACACAAAAGGAGTACAGCAATTGTTTCTCTGGTTGTACACAAAGTAGAGTCACACCATCTGTGCATTCATACATGTACACAGGGCAATGATGTCTGTCACACATACTGTTATTATTTTTACCCCCCAAACTCAACCCCACCCCTCCCTTCCCTCTATGCTCTCTATCCTTTCTCCATTCTTGCCATCATTCCACCCCACATTATGCATCATCATTCACTTATCAGAGAGATCATTCGGCCTTTGGATTTTTAGGATTGGCTAATCTCACTTAGCATAATAGTCTCCAACATCATCCAATTACCAACAAATGCCATAATTTTATTCTTCTTTATGGCTGAGTAATATTCCATTGTGTATATATACCACAGTTTCTTTATCCATTCATCTATTGAAGGACATCTAGGTTGGTTCCACAATTTAGCTATTGTGAATTGAGCAGCTATGAACATTGATGTGGCTGCATCACTGTAGTAATCTGATTTTAAGTCCTTTGGGTAAAGGCCAAGGAGTGGGATAGCTGGGTCAAATGGTGGATCCATTCCAAGTTTTCTAAGGAATCTCCACACTGCTTTCCAGAGTGGCTGCACCAACTTGCACTCCCACCACCAATGTATGAGTGTACCCTTTTCCCCACATCCTCACCAACACCTGTTGTTGCCTGTATTCTTACTAAAAGACATTCTAGTTGGGGTAAGATGAAATCTTAAGGTGGTTTTGATTTGCATTTCTCTTAATGAGGGATGTTGAACATTTTTTCATGAATCTGTTGATTGCTTGTAGATCTTCCTCTGTAAAGTGTCCGTTCATTTCCATGGCCCATTTATTGATTGGGTTATTGGTGTTCTTGGTGTAAAGATTCTTGAGTACTTGGTAGATTCTGGAGATTAGTGCTCTATCTGAAGTGTGTGTGGCAAAGATTTTCTCCCACTCTGAAGGCTCTCTCTTCACATTGCTGATTGTTTCCTTTGCTGAGAAGAAGCTTTTTAGTTTGACTCTATCCCAATCATTGATTCGTGCTTTTATTTCTTGCGCTTTGGGAGTCATGTTAAGGAAATCTGGTCCTAGGCCAACGTGATAAAGATTTGGACCTATGTAATTTCCTTTCAATTATGCTGCAGTTTGGATCCTTAGTATTCCACGAAGGCTCATGTGTTGAAGGGAACTCTGTGTTGGTCCTCAGCCTGTGGCACTGTTGAAAAGTAGTATAATCTTTAAGAGGTTTGGTGGAAGGAAGGCAGGTTATTGGTGGCATGCTCTTGAAGAGGATATTGGGACCCCAACACTTTTCTGCCTCTCTTTGCTTCTTGACTGACGTAAGTTAAGCTTTTTTGCTCCCCCTCGCTCCTTGCAATGACAATACGCTGCCTCACCACAGGCCAAAAGGAAATGGGACCAAGAAGCTTTGGGCATCAACAGCTGAAAACTGTTAGACAAGTAAACCCTTTTGTTCTGGTAAGTTGATTATCTCAGGTGTTTGTTGTAGTAATGAGAAACTGACTAATAGATAATATAGCAAAATCATTGTTACTGTGAAATGGAAAAATAAAGGAGAACTTCTATTATATCTTAATTGGGCTTTTGATAATAAATTTACCACTTAAACACAGGTATGAATCCATTTTAACAAATCTGTTTATAACTTATACTTCAATATAAAAATATATTTATTTTTATAAATATAAATATATTTATAATTATATAAATATAAAATAATATTATAAATATAAAATAATACATTTTATATTTTAAAATTATTACATTTTAAATATTCTTGGTTCAACACTTCTGCTAGCTGTGTGGTCCAGAAAACTAGGCAAAAATACTGATCTTAGGACTATTCCCATGCCTCCATTAAACTACTTCACTGATGCAATTACTTAGTCACTTTGTAACAAGCTTTATACAAGAATGGTAACTGACAATTTATTCTAAATGATTGATAGTTCATTAGTAGACAGTTAAGGATGCTTTTGAACGTGCTTCATGTGTCCTGAAACATTCTCAGAACACAGTTGATATGTGATTATGTAATGTGTTCTTTAAAAAGTAATAAAATGGGAAGGAAACAAGAGCAGAATTACAGTTTCCTCAGTTAAATTTTGAGAAATAGTTTTATAATATACTCCAGTGACAGGCTGTTAAAGCTTGTGATAGACTGCCAATAAACCCTCCCAGACCTATTTGTATATGCTCCTCTTCTCCCTAAGAGATAGTCCTTTTACTCTCCTGAAACTCTTCAAATTTTGGCCATCCCTCCGACCTTCTGTGACTTGTGCAAGGGGAAGATGTGAGGCATTGTAGGATTTCCAGTCCTGAGTCTTAAGAGGATTGATGGGTTTTTGTTTGTTTGTTTGTTTTTATTTTGGTTCATTGTACACAAATGGAGTACAAATATCATTTTTCTGGTTGTACCCAAAGCAGAATCATACAATTTGCATATTCATACATATACATAGGGTAATGATATTTGTCTCATTCTATTATCTTTCCTTCCCCCCCCCCATTTTCCTCTATACAATCCATTCTTCCTCATTTTTCCCTTACCTTCCCCCATCCCCATTATGTGTCATCAACCACTTATCAGAGAAATCATTCAGCCTTTGGTCTTTTGGGATTGCCTTCTTTCACTTTATATGATATTCTCCAACTTCATCCATTTACCTGCAAATGTCATAATTTTATTATTCTTTATGGCTGAATAATATTCCATTGTGTCTGTATACCACAGTTTCTTTATCCATTCATTTAGGTTGGCTCCAAAATTTAGCTGTAGTGAATTAGACTGCTATAAACATTTATGTGGCTGCATCACTGTAGTATGCTGATTTTAAGTCCTTTAGGTATAGGCCAAGGAGTGGGAGAGCTGGGTCAAATGGTGGTTCCATATTGAGTTTTCTAAGGAATCTCCATCCTGCTTTCCAGAGTGGCTGCACCAATTTGCAAACCCACCAGCAATATATGAGTTTATCTTTTTCCCCATATCCTCACCAACACCTATTGTTGTCTGTATTCTTGATAATAGACATTTTAATTGGGGTGAGATGATATCTTAGGGTAGTTTTGATTTGAATTTCTCTTATTACTAGAATGTTGAACATTTTTTTCATAATCTGTTGATTGCTTGTAGATCCTCTTCTGTGAAGTGTCTGCTCATTTCCTTAGTCCATTTGTTGATTGGGTTATTAGTATTCTTGGTGTAAAATTTTTTGAGTTTTTTATAAATTCTGGGGATTAGTGCTGTATCTGAAGTGTGTGTTGCAAAGATTTTCTCCCACTCTGTAGGCTCTCTCTTCACACTGTTGACTGTTTCCTTTGCTGAGAAAAAGCTTTTTAGTTTGGATCTATCCCAATTATTGATTCCTGCTTTTATTTCTTGTGCTTTGGGAGTCATGTTAAGGAAGTCTGGTCCTAAGCTGATATGATGAAGATTTGGACCTACTTTTTCTTCTATTAGGTGCAGGGTCTCTAGTCTAATTCCTAGGTCCTTGATCCATTTTGAGTTGAGCTTTGTGCAGGGTGAGAGATAGGGGTTTAGTTTCATTTTGCTGCATATGGATTTCCAGTTTTCCCAGCACTATTTGTTGAAGAGGTTATCTTTTCTCCATTGTATGTTTTTGGTACCTTTGTCCAGTATGACAAAACTGTATTTATGTGGGTTTGTCTCTGTGTCTTCTATTCTGTACCATTGATCTACCTGTCTATTTTGGTGCCAATACCATGCCGTTTTTGTTACTATTGCTCTGTAGTATAGTTGAAGATCTAGTATTGTGATACCACATGCTTTGCTCTTCCTGCTAAGGATTGCTTTAGCTATTTGGGGTCTCTTATTCTTCCAAATGAATTTCATAATTGCTTTCTCTTTTTGTATGAGGAATGCCATTGGGATTTTAATTGGAATTGCATTGAATTTGTATAGCACTTTTGGTAGTATGGCCATTTTGACAATATTAATTCTGCCTACCCAAGAACAAGGGAGATCTTTCCATCTTCTAAGGTTTTCTTTAATTTCTTTCTTTGGTGTTCTATAGTTCTCATTGTAGAGGTCTTTCAGCTCTTTTGTTAGATTGACTCCCAGGTATTTCTTTTTTTTGTGAGGCTACTGTGAAAGGGGTAGTTTTCCTCATTTCTCTTTCAGAGGATTCATCACTTATGAATAAGAATGCATTAGAATTATGAGTGTTGATTTTATATCCTGCTACATTATGAATTCATTTATGAGTTCTAGAAGTTTTCTGGTGGAATTTTTTGGCTCCTCTAAATGTAGAATCATATGATCTGCAAATAGTGATAGTTTAAGTTCTTCTTTTCCTATTTGTATCTGTTTTATTTCTTTAGTCTGTCTAATTGCTCTGGCTAGAATTTCAAGGACAGACACATAGCCTGCTGTAGAAGGGTCATAAAAAGAAAAAGAAAGCAGCCCAGGATAATGGAAACATGAAAAAAGAGTGAAAGAATGGTTCAGCCAGTTGTCAACAGTTCTAGCTATCTAAACTGAGGTATCAGGAATGGGAGGAAATCTAAATTTTCCAGTTCCGAACATGCCCTAAGCCAATGCAACACAGCAAAGATGAGCTGTCTCTGTAAGCCCTGCCCAAAGTGAAAGTCCTGGGCAAATGAATAATTAACTAGTTATTGATTTTAGTCATTACATTTTAAGGATGTTTGGTAAGGAGCAGTAAATTATCAAAACAAAATGCTTTCACAATTTTCATCTGAAGACCACTATTCTTCCTGCTCACTACTTGTGAGTCTTGCCTTTCCATCTCCCCTCCCTTCTCTGGTAGCTGTCTTGATTACCAGACTTGCCAGCATGGTATTGCAATGTTTGTTTTGAGTCATCCTTATTTTATTTAATAACATCCCAAAGTTCAAAAGTAGTAATATCAGCAATTTGAATATGCTAAAGAAAAGCCATAAAGTCCTTTTAAGTCCTTTTAAGTGAAAGAGTGAAAATGCTTGACTTAATAAGAAAGGGAAAAAAAGTCGTATGCTGAGGTTGTTAAAATCCATAATAAAAATAAATCTTCTATCTGAAATTGTGAAGAAGGAAAAATAAATCTCTGCTTGTTTTGCTGTCTCACCTCAGACTACAAAATGCAAGCCATAGCACATAAGTTGTAGAGTTTAGGACTATGCCCAGTTTGAGTCATCTACTGGGGTCTTAGAAAGTGTCTGTCACAGAAAATGGGGAACTATTGTATTTGAAGGTGTTGGAAAGTGACAAAAGAAAGTGATAACAAAACAAGGAGATTACTGTTGATATACTGCTATTGGTTCAGTAAGAACTATGTATTTAATTTTTTTTTTCAAGAAGGATTGAACAACCACTCACAACATGCTCCAAACCTGTTGGTAGAAAACTGGATAATGGAGAAGATGGTAGGATTTAAAACAATAGGTCAGTTGGAAATTTAAAGGGGGTGTTTCAAAACTAAAGGAGTTGTAGCCACACACGATGGGGCTTGCTTGTAATCCCAGTGGTTTGGAAGGCTGAGACTGGATGATTCCAAGTTCAAAGCCAGCCTCAGCTTAGTGAGGCCCCTGTTTCAAAACTTAAAAATCTTTAAAAGGCTATGGATTTGGCTTAATTGTTAAGAGCCCCTTGGGTTCAATTACTGGTGCCAAAAAATAAAATCAGTTGTAAAAATGAATGAAACCTAAAATATGAGTAATATCTCTGGCCAAATATCCAATATATGCTTACATTCTGTTTCAACTCCAATCAGACATATTGTGATGCAATTCTGGCACAAACCACCTGGAGTTAGCATAGACCCTACACGGTAAAGCATATGGTCCCCTACCAGGCTGCTCATACATCTAATGCCAGTCACACATCAGTGGTCCACATATTAAAAACTCACACTTTTGAGCAGCTAGCTATAAATTTATGGGTTCTATGACCCCCTCACTTGTGATGATCATTAACTTGAATGACTCATAGAACTCAGAAAATACAGTTACAGTGTTGTTATAAAGGGTATAATCAGGAGATCCAATGGAATGGAGAGATATGTATAGTAGGCTCTGGGAAATGATGCAGAGTTTCCATTTTCTCTCCTGTAGAAGCAGGTGCATCCCCCTGCCAGCACATGAGTGTGTTTTCCAACCAGAAATTGAGTCATGGTGTTTAGAAATTTTGTTGAGATTTCATTATGTAGCATGCTTTATTGAATTATTGGCCATGTAATAAAACTCAATCTGCATCCCTATTCCTCTTCCCAGAAATCAGAAGGTATCAAAGTCCAAACATCTTATCACATGGTTGATCTTTGTAATCGACACTTATTCTCAAACTCTCTATGGACCTTTGTTCACTCATTAACACAAAAAAATAATCTATCTCTCAGAAAATTTCAAGGGTTTTAGAATTCCCTTACCAGAAACCCTGGATAAACACCAGACAAAATGTTATTATTCAACAGAATGAAAGATCCAAGTAAGAGCAGCAAAATCAACAGGCTGTTCTGGTTTAGGTATAAAGTGTCCCCAAAAGCTCATGTGTGAGACAATGCAAGAAGGTTCAGAGGTGAAAAGATTAGATGATGGGAGTTGTAATATAATCAGATAATTAATCCACTGATGAATTATCTGAGTGGTAACTGCAGGCTGGAAGGGGTGGATCACTGGGGGTGTGTGCCTTTGGGATTTATATTTTGTCCCCGAAGATGAGTTCTCTTTCTGCTTCTTTGTTGTCATGTCTTCAGCTTCTTTGCCACCCCCTAAATAAATTGTGATCCCTAAATCAACTTTTCATCCTCTAATAATTCTAGTCTAGTCTTTTGGTCATAGCAATGGAAACACTGATTAAAATGCAGGCAGAAAGTAGAGAGTAGACCATACAGTCCAAAGAGAGGTTTGCAAGTTACTATGCTTCAAAAAGTGTGCTCTGGAAACCATGCAAAGCTTGGGAAGCAGAAAGAGGATAGAAGACAAGCCCAACTCAATGATGGAAATGTCAGTCATAAAAATATGTAAAGATAAAATGAGTCATTTATGTAGCTGGCAGGAACTAATGATTCTAGGGGAAATCAATAAAGAAGACAAACAATAGAGAAATCAAAACCTGGTTCTAGGAGAATATGAATAAAACTAATAAACATTTAGCTAGACCAATGAGGAAAGAAAAGTAATAAAACAAAGAACACTATTAGAAACTGTCATTGGAGTAAAGTGTCTCTGAAGAAGGATCCAAATAGTTCCTGGAGAGAGTGAGAGCTCTACTCAGGACCCGTGGTGTCTTGGCATATGTGGTAGAAAATAATTTCAGCATAGGCCACTTGGAGGCACAGAGATTTATTTAGGAAAGTAGATCCTTATTGAAGGAGAGTATGGGCCATCTCAAGAATGAGAGACATGGTTTGGGAGCTCCCATCTCTTCTTTCAAAGGAATCATGGTGAGGGGAAGGTATGGAAGGGTGTATTAGATAGGTATCAGTCTGCTGATCTCCAGATGGTTTCTGTGATCTGGTCAATCTCCAGATTCATAGGTTGACAACTTCATTATTTGATCAAAAGATAGCTCTGGAAAGTCCCCTAAATTATAGGTTCCTTAAGAAATCATATCTTTCCTTGATTAATCTATTTATTGGGGATTTAATTAACAGTGCATGGGTATATTTTCAGATTTTTCAGGAGTTTGGGAGTAAAAACCCTGGGAGACAGACTAGCTTAGGGAGTGACAGACCTGGAAAAATACGTGAAACTTCTGAATTAAAACTGTATTCTGTTATCCTTCCTTTGTGTCTCCTTTCTATGTATTTCTTATTTCTTCTATCTTACCTCAAGATTGCATGGCCATTAAGTGACAAATATAGGATTTTATGAAATGTTTTATGTCAATAAATTTGTCACCCAAGATAAAATGAACAAATTCATCACAATACAGAGATTATCATATGACTTGAGAAATAAATTGCTTAGATTCTAATAAGTGAAGAAATTGAATTCATAATTAAAATACTACCCAAAGCAACCTCAAAGTTCAGTAGGCTTTATTAGTAAAGAATATAAGTATTTAATAATATATAATGTTAATCCTACACATACTACAACACAATACTAACAACACCACAGACACATAGACATACTCGCATGCATGTGAACACATAAATGCCCTGTAGAACGTGCAACTCATGAAAATGAACACAAGAACCTTCAAAGGTAGCCAATAGAATTCAGCAGTATATAAAAGACAAGCATACCTTTGTGAAGGGCATTCTACTCCAGGAATGCTAGGTTTTGTTGACATTTCAAAATCAGTCAGTGAAGTGCTCCATTAATTGAATAAAGGAAAATCAAGTTAAAATAATATCAAAACATATGGAAAAAGCATTTGAAAAAAATCAAATAGCCATGGTGCTAAGAATCAAATTTTGAATATCTCCCCAGATATTACAGCACAATTAAAGCATTTTTCTAAGTGTAGCATTACTATTAGTTTTGATGACCTCAGCAACCCAAAAACTATCTATTCATCTTCTTAGGGCTGTTCATTTATTTCTGTCATCTCCCAAAGATAAAGACTATTCATGAGAAAACTTTGCAAGATAGTTCTGGCTTATCAATTTTCCTTTAAGTTTTGAAACTATTTGTAAAAGTAAGAAATTTAATTTTATTCTATACACATTAAAGTATGGTATATGCTATAAAATAAAATATAATTTTAGTGCTCTTGCTTAAAATGCAAGACATTATTTTGTAAATCATTACCCTTATTTAAAATGTAAACTAAAACATTATGTAATATAAATATAATTTATAAACATATGAATAATATATGAATATAATTTATAAATTTTGGAATATAATTTTGAAAGTAAACAGAATTATGTATTAGTTAAAAATTACCTACAATGTTATTTGGTTTCTTAGAGCCAAATGCCCTTGGTATTTAATTATTTTAGACCATGTTCTAAAGTTTTATACTATTCTCAATTTTAAGTCTTTTTTTAATGAATGGATAACAACTCACTTGACTTTGAATACTTTGAATACTGGAAAACCTCCAAATTTACAATCTGTTCTTCCTTAAAAACAACGTAAGGAACAAAATAAAGCATCTTTAAATGTCATTTCATAATAAAATGTGGCTTGTATAGAATCTTGAGCTTAATTGGATTTTTGGCATTGCTGAACTCTGATTAAATGCATTTGGATCAATGTTAATTGGCTTAACTATGAAGTGCACAGCACTGAGTCACTCCTAGTTGATGAATTACACTGCTTGCCTCTTTTTTTCTTTTTTGGACAGATTTCTTCCTCCTATATCACTGAATGATATCTGAAATGAGTTATTATTTAAGTGACAGGCAGATTCCAAATTAACTGGGAAACGACTTAGCCAATTAATCACCTATGATAAATGATCATCTAGGAAAGACATAATTCATAGATTCTTCTTAGTTATGTTCATGCTTCTTTTTTTTCCTATATTATTCCTTTTGTTTGGACTCAGAAAAGAACCATTGATGCAGAAACTCTTCAGTGTCTGTCTTGTGCTTTCTTTGAAGAAGGAAAAATGCCATAATCCACCAGCTGTCAGACCAGGTTTAAGAGCTATTGAGACCACTCTGTCTTGGAAGGTGGCAAGATCGGCTCAGATATGTATTCATTCTTTACATATTTTAATATCTACTAATACAAAACTATGTTACACACCACCAAACAGTATTTATCATCATTATGTCATTTAATCATATTCTACTCTCTCCTCTAAAACAAGTACTACTCTCATTTTAGAGTTGAGATTGAATGACCTTCCCATGTCATGCAGCTAATAAGACATGGCTTGTGATTACTCACCATGACTTATTTCAATCAAAGTCCAGGCATATTTTCTTTTGTCCTATAGTCTTAGATCACAGAGTGACTTGAAGTGACTTGAAATAAGTATTGAATATCTTTCAATCTTACAAAACTCATGTTAGGTAAGTAATATCACAATATTTAAAATATTCTTTTGTAACCCAGAGCAAACATATCTCTCTCTCTCTCTCTCTCTCTCTCTCTCTCTCTCTCTTTGGCAGTAGGTGCTGGGATCAAACCCAGGATTTCATGCATGCTAGGCAAGTGCTATGCCACTGAGCTGCATCCCCAGCCCTCCATTCTTGGTATGTATATGATGGATGTGTGGAGGACTGGTGTTGGGGTGGATTCTGTTGTAATTTGAATATTTATGGTTTTCAGTAATTGTGGATTAAAAGTAACAATTCCCTGGAACTGGAATTGCATAATTTTCTTTTCCACAACTTTCACCCAGGACCTTTAGAATTAGAGAAACGTTCCATAAACTCTGTCACATAATATGTAAGTGCCATGCAGTCTGACCCTGTACCCTTCCCATTGTTGCTTGAGGACCAGGGCTGTGCCCTAGCCTGCTTGGCATGTGTCTCAGCATCTGTCATGTATTAGGGACACATAAAACTTCTAGTGAATAAACAAGAAAAGTTGGTAATAGCAAAAAGATGTGCTTTAAAGGTAAAATCAAGGGCTAAGACCCTCCTTCAGAAGAGAGCATTGTTTTTGTATTTGTGTTTTGTTCTCTAACCCTTGTGCTCTCCTGCCCTCTGCTCCTGAGCCTTTAGAACACACACTACCTGAAGAGAGGACACTATGAACATGTAGAAGCCTGTGGACTTTCCCTTTGACACAGACAGGAAAAGTCATTAGCTTCAAGAAAGTATGCAATGTTCAATGTGCTTTACTTCTTTTCTGTGATTATTAGTTTTCATGGTTGATTTGTCTTAAACTTAACTAGTAGGAACTCATTCAAGTTGATTCTACAACCTTTGACATGTCAATATCAATTTTTGAGCCTTAATATTCTGACTCAACAAGGTATTTTATTTAATTGACTTACTTGTGGTGCTGAACCCTAGGCATTTTGAGTGCAAAGGAAACCGTGAGCTACTCTTCTTCCCCAAAACACATGATGTGTTAAATTCAGCCTTCACACTGAAATCAGTCCATTCTATAGGAAGAAAAAGATGTTCAGAATCCAAAACTGATATATCTATGTCCACTGAGATATCATTTCAATGATGCCTAAACTATTTCAATATACAGACCTAGGAACTATATTTCTAAAAAATGTAATGAGTTTATAGGCATCTAAACTTCTGATCTTTCACTACAATTTTTCTTTCATTTCTCCAACTCATGTTTCCCTCTTTCTTCTCCTATAATGATAAAACTAGCTTCAAAGAATGTTAATGTCTCTAGTTAGTTGTTCTCAGAATCTTATTTGTATACCAAACTATTTCAAAATTACTAAACCAATTCCACTATCAGCAAGAAGAAAATATAGCTCAAGATATTTTACAGGTCATTTTTTTCCTTAGAAAATATCCACCAGAAGTACACCACCAGAGTATGGTTTTTAAACATTAACTGAATATTGTTTATTTTATGCATTTATGAAAAATATTGGTTACTTTTTTCAAAATTCACAGTTTAAAATTATCCCATCTTGTTGATTCATTCGATTCTAATATGCAGGGCATCAACAATTTTTGAAAGCCATAACTGCCTAAGTGCCTTGCAGTTCGTTGCTGCTGACTTCCACCCACCCACCCCTGCCCACACACAGCATTGGTGTCATGTGCACTCTCATCAGGGCTTGGACCATGTCCTACCAGCTTTCAACCCAGCCTGTTATAGAGCATCTGACTTGTATCATTCTGCAAGTTGCAATATTGAGCCAGTGGTAATAAGCTTACTGGACCTAGTAATACCTTTCTAAAAAGAAGTACCTATCAAAGCATTTATTTCTGTGTTTATTTTGGGGTTTTCTTTTTTTCTTATTGATTTGTGGGGCTAATTAGATATTCTACATTTTTTTGTATATTCATTGTAGACATCTGGTGATTATGGATAATTAAAAGATGATTTTAAAGCTGATGGTAACTTGATCGATTGGTTAACTAAAGTGCTTTGACAATCTATATGGTAACCTTATAGGCTTCACCCTACCATTTGCTATATTTGTGATGCTTTTCTTCATTTTCTCTATTCTACTACATACTGAGGTATGGCTAGGCACAGGTATTTTCTCAATATTTGTTAAGACTATCTAGTACTTACAAAAAATTTTCATCATTTTAATCAATTAAATTAATGTTATACTATTAATTCCTTTGAATACCAAGGACTATTTTTAAAATTCGAATATTTAAATGATAGCCTAACCAGATTTTTCTCTCTCCTTAAGAATTCTAGATTTATACCTAATAAATTTTTTTAACTGATTGAAACAGATTTGATTAAACTCTGTGTAAAAGGAAGTAATAACTAACATATAGGAAATTCTACTGTCACAGGTAGGGCAATGAAATAATTTTTCTCAAGTTGTAATATTTTCCATCATCATGAATATTTTATGACACCAAGTAGATTTAATGTGATAATTTATTTTTATTTTCTTTTAAATCAGATAACAACAAGGTGGTGTGTGTGTGTGTGTGCATGTTGTTTTAATTTTTTTTCTATAAATTCTGTACCTTTGAATCTAGGGGCTCAAAGGGGACCAAACACAAACCTATTTGGGGGTATAGTCCCTTTGTAGTGGGCTTTAAGTATTACCTGACTCTATCATGATGATGAGTCATATCTTTCAAATGCAATTTTAAATATGGAAATTGAATCTTAAACTTATTGTTCTAGCTTTGCCAAATATTTTCACTTATAGTCACAAGTTCAGTAATTATTCATCAATTCCACATTCTCTTATAGGATACTTCCTAACATCGGCTTAAGAAGACAATGTCCAACTCTTAAAGGGCTTGAGATTTGGTGTAGAAATAAGGTAAGAAATCCACTTGCAAATTCCTATGAACTGCATGGAGGTAGAGAAGTCATAAATAGGGAAGTGACTGATAAGTTAGATTAGAATAAAAGATTTGCTTAACCATTATTTATATCTTAATCTTTATTTTTAATGGATTTTCTTTTCGTACATCTTGTTATGTGATAAAGTAAAAAATGTTATCTGAAAAATAAAAATATTGGACAGAATCTCATATTTTCCTTCCAACCTCCACTTCAAAACTTAATACCTTAGATGTGAGGATGTAGATTGCTTCGCAGCATGGTCAAGGTTCTGTGTTCAATCCCTAATACTGAAAAATTGATAAAATAGATTAAATGAAACAAAATAAATTAAGAATCACCACTTCATACCATGCAGTAGCTAATTTTTCTTTTTTCTTCTAAAACAATATTGCTCTATTGCCCTTTCAATTGTTCATCTTACTGGCATTTCTGAAGCTTCCCCAAACTATAATTCATGTTGGAATGATCTTACTCCGTTCATCTCTTTTTATCTAATTAAAAAGGCTTCAAGTCCAGGCATGGTGGCGCATGCCCGTAATTCCAGTGGCTCAGGAGGCTGAGGCAGGAGGATTGAGATTTCAAAGCCAGCCTCAACAACTTGAGGTACTAAGCAACTCCGTGAGACCCTGTCTCTAAATATAATACAAAATAGGGCTGGAAATGTGGTCAAGTGCCCCTGAGTCGAGTGCCCCTGAGTTCAATACCCCTTACCAAAAAAAGAAAGAAAGGAAGGAAGGAAGGAAGGAAGGAAGGAAGGAAGAAAGAAGAAAGAAAGAAAGAAAGAAAGAAAGAAAGAAAGAAAGAAAGAAAGAAAGAAAGAAGAAAG
>JAJEJO010052957.1:140713-156649 GCA_020662805.1 Glaucomys volans
AGAAAGAAAGAGAAAGAAAGAGAAAGAAAGAGAAAGAAAGAGAAAGAAAGAGAAAGAAAGAAAGAAAGAAAGAAAGAAAGAAAGAAAGGAGAAAAGAAAAAAGAAAAAAAAGCCTTTAAATTCTTTGCTGCTGGAAATTCTTATTTTTCTCAATTACTGAAAGAACAACTTCTTGGAAGAAGTAGCTATTTATTTGCTTTTCATTTTGTGTCACACTGAATTCATCATGCCTATATTTGCACTCCGTATAGTTTATGCAACACATGTAGGTCTTGTATGTACCATGAACAATAAGCCCATTTAATCTTTGATATGATTATTAGGTCACATGGATGGAACTATAAATATTATAAATATGTTGTGAATCATTAACTTGTTAAATATTTTTTAATATGCTGTTTAGACAGAAACAGAAACATCTCTGAAAAATGAAGCACTCGCCTATATTGCTAACAAAAAAACATTAGCATGTTCAAATTTTGAAGAAAAGAAGCATATATGTGAAGGAAGGAAAAAATTGACTTACGATCAATAATGTGTTGCAAAATAATTTAAAATAAGAGAAAACTAAGTCTTCTTACCACTCCTGTCTTAATAGAGGTACATTGGGAAAAAGTCAAAGAGATTAAAAAAACACATACACTTTCAAAAGTTTTTCTGATTTTCCAGTGGATACAGTGTAGAGTAGGTAATTTTATCATATTGATCATGGCTCTTGGTGAGTTTTTGAATATACTAAGTAGATCATGATCCAAGGAGAAACTATATATTCCCGCATGAGGTTGAGAAATCTTCTTCCAGTGGTAGTATGACCATCACAGCAGACCTCACACTCCTCACACCATTGCACCCAGGGAATGCAGCAGAGATAAACTTGTGAAATCAAATAAAGATAATTCAGAAGTAAAATCAGCTTGATTGGGGATGACAGAGAAGGCCTCCTGGGTCCTCACTTGCACAACTGTCTGAAAAGTGGTACCACTCACTGAAAGAGAAATATGGTTCTATTTCATAAATAACAATCCCTGCTCCTAGACAGTCTCTAAGTCACAGAGAGAGAGCCAGGGAAATAGGTTTCATGAACTGACTTAAAGAATATAGAAAATTTACCCAACTTCAGTTTCTTGTCCCCTATGGAGACATCTGAATAGTTTTTACTAAAATATTTTCTAAAATATTTGTCTATCTGGTACACAAAAACACAAATGAGAGCTATCATAATGTATTCAAAAATATAAATACCTAAATTATAGGTATGACATATATTTCATCTATCAACTATCTATTCACCTGTTCAAGTATCTTTATAGCTATCCCTCTAGACTCCTTGCTTGTGATGCTAATGACATTTTCAGAAATACTCATCTGCAAAATAAAGGCCCCTGGAAATATTTCTCTTTTAGGCAAAAAGCCTGAGAAATATGCCTAATTTTCATTCTACCTCTTCAGAGATAAGTCTGGGAATGGTAAACACCATGTGGAAGACAACTGGAGGTAGGCATCCACCTCTATCTCTGTCTCTGACTCTGTTTTTTTCTTAATGTGTTGCACACAACAAGAAGTGCAGATAGGCAGGGTGCAGCTGGAGCAATCTCTTTCTTTGGATACTCTGCACATTTGCAGCCATTTCATCATCCTTAAAGGTGGCAGGTGGGCATTCCAGTTATTAGAACTGTGGTTGGAAGACATTGCTGGTTACTGTATGAAAACAAGACTATGCGACTAGAAGAAAAGGTGGACTGGGAATGTTCTTCTCCTATTAACACAACAATACATATGAAGGCACCACTCCTGTCTGGCTTCCTCATCTCCCATTCCACTCTCCTCAGATAATGCAATCTGTTGGTACCTCTGAACACAGTTTTATACATGATACAACACATGTTTTCCCTGTCAAAGCAAAGAAAATGATCCCTCTGATATAAGTCATCTTTGGCAGGCTAATCATTGTCCAGACCCGTGTAAATTATTCTCTAAAATTTTTGAAGCAAGTCACAGTGATAAACAGGCTGGGGCACATCTGTCTCTGCAGAGTTGAAATTGCTACTGCGAGGTAAATCCTCTGCATTCTCCTCACACCATTGCATCCATAGAGTGCAGCACAGATATCCTTGTTGAATCAAATAAAAATAACACTCCTGATTTGATTGCATTAATTGCAAAATGCTAACTTGTGATTCACCTCCTGATGCAAGACACTCTTTTCCCAGATTCACTCCATTTCTTTCTAGAAATTCTGATTTCTAATTCACTTTACATTTTGTCTTCAACCTTAGTTTATTTCATCCTATAACTTGCTTATGCTTCATGCTGTTTTGTTAACTTTCTATATTTCCAAAAACTTTGAGCCAAGAGCTGAATCTGCACATGATTATAGATTATCACTGCTCCAGACCATGGCAGAAGATGAGTTTTAAGGTGTGGTACCAAATCTGTGTATTCTATGCAAATACAGAAAATTTATTGGTTAGGCAGCTTTGTCTATTTAACGGCTAGATAGTTTATAAAACATGAAGAGTAACTGAGATACTTCAGTGTTTCTCTTGAAACAAATTCTCTCAGTAACATTGCTTTCTGGTTTGAGAAAGAAAAATGATTACCTCTTTCCATTTCCAATCCCCTGAACTTGTGATTGTTAGATAGTGTTTAACATTTTTTTCCCTTTTTCAACCCAAATGTGCTTTCTTATTTTGTCTTACAGCAAGGATGACACACTTCTGGGTTTGGTCTGTTATCCCACAATCCAATCCAATTTAGGGTTCATCCTAACTGAGCATACTTAGCAGTCTTTTCTTTGTGCTCGTCAGTTACCTCAGCACACAATTAAAAATATTATGTCTCACAGAGAAGAGCTAAGTAAAATTCTTGGCAATTTTCAATATTTTAAACATAGACTGAAACTGCAAATAGGAGTATGCAAATGACATATTATCATTTTCCTGGAATCATTAGCAGAAAATTTCTGCAACTAAATTTGTCTCCATGTACACTGACTTAACCACTCACCTACTTTATATTGCTCAGTTTCCAGTTTAGTACAAAAATCCCCTCCCACTAAGAACTACCAAAATTGCTCAGTATACTGAGTTTTACAAAAAGGAACGAGAAAGGAAAGAAAGAGAGAGAAAGCAAAAAAAAAAAAAAAAAGTACTTGCTTGGAGCTCACACAAGAACAATTGTTCTTGCTCCCCAATTTCCATCCATTCTAATCACTACCCCTTCTTGAATCACCTCACTTCAGAAGCTCAGAATTCTTCTGTTTCTGTTTTACAGATTTTTCTTTCTCTTTCTTCTGAAGCCAATTCACGAGTGATACCGAGTTTCTTTTAGTGGATGTATCTGCTTAGGCTCAGTTCTTATCAAGGTTATTTTTACAAAGTTCATGCTTTCCTGAAAATCTGAAATCAGGAAAAAATAATAGCAAGAATATTCACTGTATACTCACTGGTGTAGGTGGTATAGTACTGGTATAGGTGATGAACAGTGGTGATTCTTATACCACCTCGTAACAACACCTCATTTTGAATGAGGAACCTGAGACAAACATAAATTATATGTTTATTCATAAACCAGGTAGTAATATAGCACAAATTTGAATTCAGAGTCCATGCCAGAGTCCATAGTCTTTGTTATTTTACAAAAATATCTTGATGAATAGCCTTTTCTCCCTTTTGACACAAGACTAATAATGATAACAGCTTACTTTCATTGGCTATGTAACCATTTGCCATGTACTTTGCTAATCACTTTACATATGTTCCCTTGAGTTGTCCCTCAATAGCCAAGAGAGGAATGCCCTTCCATGGCTATCATTTTAGTGAGCAAAGCAGATGCTTAGAACATTTTATAATTTCCAAAATTAGAAATTAGCAGAAAAACTAAGATTCAGATCAAAGAGTGACAGAAAGCCTATTAATAAATCATACTCTAATGAACATTGGGATGTTTGTGTGTGTTTGTGTGGGGGTGTGAGTGTGCACATGTGTCCACCTTCTTCTTAGTAGATGATTATAAGTCTTTTCTTTTCTCTTTGGTGCTAGAGATTGAACCCAGGGTCTCGTGCATACTAAGCACATGATCTACCACTGAGAAGCAATCCCACTCATGATCAAGTATCAGCATCTGAAGGAAAAAAACAGTTTCTGAAGTTATGCAATATCTTCAAATTAACATATTCAGATTCATAATTAATTAATTATGAGGTTTCTAAGGGAATCATACATTACAGACATCAAATACAGAGCAGATGAAATATTAGAAAATAGTAAAGACTGCATGAACCTTGTCTCAAGCCTTATGGCCATAGGGTTTGGAGAAAGGTCCTCGGTCATTCCATTCTTGAGAATACTCTTAGGTTTTTCTGTCCATCAAGCGTGTATTGCAAAGACCCATACCATGATCACCTCTTTGCAAGATATCTGTATAGTATGTCTTCAGAAAAAATGAGGAAAATGAGATACGAAGATACAAAAGAATTTGAATCCGAGATCTAAAGCAGACTCTTTCAAAACTTGACTGCCTAGTAAAATATCTTGTAAACTATAAAAACAATTCATTTCACTTGAGATATGCACGAGGCACAGGAGTGTTACCCAGAAATTCTTCAGTGACAGCCTGAGAGAGCTGGCCTTATGCATAACCTCACCAGGTATGCAGACCCTCATAGTAGAGCTCAGACAAGACATGTTTCTGCTCAGCCAGGAAAATGAAACACTTGACTTCAAATGATTCAGTAGCTCATTTTTTAGGCTTTCTTAAGTACATATACATTTTTAAGGAAGTAAAGTTGTACACATTGGCCCTCCTAGCAACTGCATTCTTTTAGTGTTGTTGTAGGTCATTGCCCTGCAAGCAGCAGGTGAAATTATTATGCTTTTATTTTCCTTAAGTTATTTTACAAAATCAATGCTTACTTTAAAATACATTCCACTTCCTTTATAAATAAAATGACTTTCATCAAATTATCTAACATCTGGCCTACACATGAGTATACTAAAACACTGAGATAGTCACCCTGTGGTTCCAGAGGAAGAAGTACATTCAGTAACATAGGTCATGAAAGAACCACCATATAAATAGGAACAACAATACAACAATACCGGGTGATGCACCAGGTGGCCAGGACACTCACCAAGTATTGACAAGAGGATGCTAAGGTTTGGAATTGTTCCACATCTTTCCTGGATGCCAAATAAATGCCTTCTTTGTTCTCAAGTACAATTTGTAGCCAGAAATAAATACAATACAAAATATATTTAGGAAAGTCTGTCAAAGCAAATAATACAATAGTTTATTATGTTGAGAGTTAAATGAGTAAGGGAGTTTTCCATAAAATAAGTCTGGAACAAATGATTGATTCTATATTTATCTTAAAATAATAAAAGAGTTAATATTAATATTACATAAACCTATTAAAATTTTGTGTTTTTTAATTATCGGTTAGTGTCTGTCTTATGTAGAAGACATTCCAGAAGAACTGGAATGCACAAGCAAGTAATTCACATTTCCAATAGTTGGCTTTGTTCTTTTAAGATTCAGTACCAAAGAAAACAATAGAAATCACTGTGGTATTATTTTCATTATTTTTGTTTGATTTCTTATGGAATGTAGCAGAGAGCACAGACACATATTTATAGAAGGAAGTTGGATGGATATGCAGAATTTTCATCAATATATAAATTGTCTAGATTTAGGAGGAGTCATCAATCTTCTTTGTTAATCTGATACCCCTTGGTGTTCTTTGGAGAGAAGATGTCCTACATTTATTAGATATGCTGTATAAGTGTTCTGGAGGTAACTCTGAGTCAATGGGAAAAATTCTGCAAGGTCTGGTTGAAGATTAAAGTTAAACATGCATAATAAGAATAACTTTTTATACTTCAGTTACTT
Organism: Glaucomys volans; assembly: GCA_020662805.1. Lineage (NCBI taxonomy): Eukaryota > Metazoa > Chordata > Mammalia > Rodentia > Sciuridae > Glaucomys > Glaucomys volans. The sequence continues at coordinate 146,603 of JAJEJO010052957.1, forward strand.
TTTCACCATGTAGGTGAATCTTTTCATCTTTCATAGAAGATGTAGGGTTTTTCTAGAAAAACACACTTGAATCCTTGGTTCCAGTTTCAATTATTTGTTGAAAGTGCTTTAAAGTACACCTATGACTTTTGGAAAAATTGGAATTTTGTGATGACAACATGTGTTATGGTAATTTATTGTACTTGGCATAGGCTGATACATTGTCAGAAACTTTAACCCACTTACTAAATCAATGATGAGCAGTGTCAGATTTTACCAGACCTCCCTATTGTGATGTCATATTCTACAGAATGCGCTAGGAATATTTTCAGTTTTTTCATAAGGAATAAACCATTTCTTCATATTTCAAAATCCCTGAATATCTATCTGTTCAGTTTCAGTTGCAGCAGCACACCTTGTCAATGTTTGTGTTTTCAAGAGATGATTAAGTACTTGAAACTTTGGGTGGATTATGGATGGTCCAGACCCTGTTCTTCATGATCACTAAGAGCAAGCACTCTGGAAAGCACACATAGTAGAACACAGAAATAATGCAAAGCTCATTCAAAAAAGAGTCTTCCAAGAAAACTAATTTTATCTGGATCACTGCAACTGATATTTTTGTGGGATTTCTTAACTTGGTTCTGTTTAAATCTGCCTCTTTTCTCTTTTTAAAGATTTGATCAGCTAATCATAGATAATAACAAGTTGGTTTCTTGCATCATAGATTGTCTCTTATTTTGTTTTTCATTTGGAGTTCCATCAGAAAAGTGATCAAGAGCAAATTAATAAAGGAATGATTATTACCATAGCTTTAAGAAAAACCAGCAAAGAAATGTTGTAGTGTCAGCAAGTTAGAAACACCAGGGAGAAACAATCTTAGACTTACAAGGGCAGAGAGTGAGAAAGTAATAAAATCTGGAAAGTGCACCTGAAAGAAGCAGCTTTCTAGTAAGAGCCATGGTCTTCAGAGACAGAAGAAGATATCCTTCACTCCTAAAAGTGGATGTAGGAATGATCAGCAACTTGGCAGTGCAAATAAATGGGGAACCCTCCACACAATGCAGAAGAATCTACCAATGATAGAAAAGACAATGTACGCCCCAAAGGGCCCTGAAAGACTTGAGATGTGGGGAAGAAAGACATTGGATGGAAGCATTTTCAGAGGGCTGCCAGATTATCTGGTTAAAACACTATGATGACAGTCCTAAGTTCTCAGTCATAAAGAATAGACAAGCAACATCTCTCCCCATTCCCCAATCTGTGGAGACAGTCTCTCAGAATCATATGCACAGAGGTGGCTCTGCACACTCAAGTACAGAAGGAGCACTGAAGAATCAAGAAAACAAAATGTAAGTGTGAAAACCCTCTTGACTGAGCCAATCTCATTCCCCATTCCCACCCCCACTTTCATAACAGTGGTAGAAGTCTTCATGAAGGAAGGTGGAGTGGGACACACATCATTACCCTATGTACATGTATGTACCCTATGTACATGAATGGTATGAATCTACATTGTGTGCATAACCATAGAAATGAAAAGTTGTACCCCATTTGTGTACAATGAATCAAAATGCAGTCTGTAAAAATAAAAAAATTAAAAAACATTTTTAAAAAGTCAATTTAAAAAAATCTACATAGAGAAAATATTTATAAATAATGACTCAAACACATTTTCCCCAAATAAAAATGGGCTAGCCAAATTATTACTTTACTGTGAGGAACACATGGGAAAATCCCAAAAGACCTAATTTGTACTGAAAGCAGCTCCAAAATGATGTTAAGAGTTAGCAGTCATTGAAGGAAAGTTTCAAAAAAAAAAGGTAAGATAGAATTTTACAAGCAGAAAGAAAAAGAAAGGTAGATGGAAAAAGGACTAGAAGAACAATGAGGAAAACAACTTTGAAGATGACAAGATACTCCTATTAAAAATGAAAAAAAAACCACATAGTTTTATTGGGAGAAAAAGGATCATAGAGGGAAATTAAAACTATGACAGTTAATTTAAAAAACTCAAACCAATAAGAAGAGTGGGAATACCAAGTGGGTAAATGCCTTCTAAACAAAACTAAATATATAGATGTAAAATAGAACTGAAAAGATCTTCGGTCTAATTTAAGGAGTCATATATGACAGATGAAAATTGAAGAAATATTTAAAAAAGAAAACATTGAGGAAGAAATTTTCACAGAAGTAATATTTTTAGGTTCCCAGAATTGAGTGCTATCAATCTCTGTGTTGAAATGGCTTACCAAGTGCCTTGATGGATGAGAAAGGAAAGGAAAACACAGTAGTGACTAGTTGATAAGCAACTCACCCTTCATCTATAATAAATGAGCTGAAAGATACATCCAGAAAGCTATTTTCTTCAGAATTTGAACACAGATTGACTTCCAAGGGTTTTGGAATATGTTAATCATTAGTAATTCTTGATAGATGAAAAAATATGGTACTTTTACAAAATGAAATATAATTTAGTCATAAAAATCAATGAGCATCTGGAATTTGTGACAAACAGAGTGAAACTGGAGATCATTATGTTAAGTGAAATAAGTTAGGCAGAGAAACACCTGTAGTACTTTATGATCTCACTCAGGATCATTGGGTCCTAAGTTACGGGTAGACAGGACTTCGACATTCTAATGAGCTGTTGGATAGGAGGGGGACTCTAGATAATCATGACCTACTGTATATTTCAAAAAGCTAGAAGAAAGGATTTCCAACGTATTCTCCATGGAGAAATGATAAATGTTTGAGATGAGTATGTTTAGCCCTGTTTAAGTATTATACAATGTGTTCATGTTTCAAAATGGTATCCAATAAATATGTAATTTTTTGTTTTTATGTATCTGTTAAATATAATCATAATTTTAAAAACTGAAATGATATGTTGAATATGTTAAAATAGTTCTGATTTGGGGGTCTTCCTCCAACTTCAGGCAACATTTCCTTTTTTAATGCAGATTTCTATACCCTAACCCAGACCTACTAAATAAAAATAGTAAAAGATAAAACCTAGGCATTTTAAATTTTATAGCTTTCTTTGCCCTCCAGGGGTAATTCTGAAATACACTAAAATTCACTTACATTTTTAAAATAAATCCATCACTTATTATGTAATTCTATAGAGAGGTATAGAATGATACATGATAGGTATATCTGTGTGAGTTGCACAGGTTGGAGAGACAGGAGAAAAAATGGAACTAATAGAAAAAAAGGGAGGTTGTAATCATTTAAGAAACACATGATTTCATTACTATTTTATAAACATGGCAATTATGGAACCTTCTTTTAGTGGGCATTAAGTATCATAATTAAAACCTATTATCTTCCATATGTGATAACAGGACACATATTTGACAGTCAAGTAAACATTTAGATGATTTTATTTTCCTATCATTCTATCCATATTTCACTTGGATACCATTTTATTTATGACCATTAGAATCTCTGGATTATCCAGTTGTGATTTTCTATCATAGAGTGCTCAATTCTTGGGAGTCTCTATCCATAATAAGAATCTAAAATGAAATCTAGTTTAATTCATCCTTAAGGGGCTCAAAATGATACCCTTACTTGGCTGTTTAGCAAGCTAAGCACACTTTCTGCCCTTTCTTAAAGGAAGATGACATGGAATGGTAGGTGATTACTTAAAAATAGAGTTCAGTTAAGTCTGAACACAAATATACTTGAATGAAAAAATCACATAGTTTAATCATAAAATGTAAATATAGTTTAATCCATAATCCAGATAAACAGAACATACATCCAAAAACCACTTTTTTAAAATTTTAATTTATTTTCATTCATCGTACATGAATGGAGTACAATTGTTTTTCTGTTTGTACATGAAGTAGAGTCACACCATTTGTGTAATCATACATGTACATAGAGTAATGATGTTTGTCTCATTCTGTTATTTTTCTTCTTGACTCCTAAAATCTAAAGGAAAAATGGATCAAGTGTGAAAAAACAACAGATTATTCCAGTTGAAAAATTTCAAGACTTCTTCAGTTGAATCTACCTATCTAGTTTAGCCCTTCTTCATTAACTGTGGAAAAACCTTTTCATATTGACTTATAAATCCTGATATGATATTTTATAATGTGTTCCAAACACCATTTTCTTTTATAGACAACATAAATCCTCTAGAATAGGGCCATGTGCATCCACAATAAGCTAATCCAAAAACATTAGAAGCAAATTAGGAATCTTTACCTTACAAAATTAAGCACATATATGTAAAAGCTAATTAATTCCTAAATGTTTGTGCAGTTTACAAAGGATTAAAAACAGACTAACAGTTGTATATAAGGTTAAAAATAATTAAAATAGTTTAATTTATTTTAATAAATGTCTCAGGATATTTAACCTTGAGACACTTGAAGAGATGGGTGGTTGGCACTAGATGAGACACATGATCCTGAGTAGGTCACTTCCAAGGTGTTCAAGACTCAGTGAACTTCTCTGCAATGTGAAGGTATTAGACCAAACCAGTGATTTTTATCTATGTTTCTAAGAGTCCTGGTGAATACAGGGAGAGGAAGTAGACAGCTGAGTTATATTGCTATTGTTAAATATTTTGGGGTTTTGCATTATATGTCTTTGAAAAGTGATTTTTTTCCCTAAAAATGTATTCATGGTAGGGAACAACCACTGAAAATTCAGAGATCATGTCAGCAGGATTTTTGTCATAGACCAAAGTGTAACACATGACATGTGAATTTAGTCAGCATTAAGAAAGGCTTTCATGCAGGTAGTTAGAGTCCTTGGGTAAAGAGGTTGGAGAACAAGAAAGGGAAACTTGGCCTAGAGTGTTGAAGGTGCTTAGAAGACACAGATGTGTACACCTGAGGACAGAGGAACAGGTGTGAAGATAACTTCATAGCAGTATAATATAGATTTACGGTAAGGAAAGAACTCAAAGTTTTTATTCCTAACACTGAGTGATACCATCAGAATTGCCAAGCTTCAAGGGTAATTTATCTTTATACTTTTAAAGGACAGTAATTTAAATATTCTGGTGATGAATATGTTGGTCTCAGCACCTGCAATGGTGTTGAGTCTATAGCAAGAAATATGGCTGACTCCCCTTCTCACTAGAAGTAATTCCGAGATAGGAAAGAGCAAAGCATGCAGAAAATGTGACCTTGAGTTTCCTTTTGTTTTGCTTGCACTGTGGGAAGGAACACAGTTAGTACTAGAGAAAGGAGAAGTGTCACATTCCTGGATGGTGTGGAGAGAGATATTTAAATTTGTTTCTGTAATGCTGATGGGGGATAAAAACTGCAATGTCAAATCTTTCCTTAGATTAGGAAATGAAGTGGGATTTAGGTCTAAATGAACACTTAAAATGTTAATAAACACCTCTATTTACAGAAGCTTAATAATTATCTATTGACATAGTGAATAAATGCATGATATTTGAATGAAGCTTAACCCTTATTTCAATACTTACATCAAGAGTCACGGATATTCTGGTGAAGCAAGGATATTCAAAAATTTTATTAAAAGTTGAAAGGTTTATTAAGCAAAAAATATTGGTTAATACCTTACTTTAAAATACAAAGGTAGAGTGTACTACCTGAATTAGAACAGAGGAGGAAGAGGATGAGAAGAATTTCACCTACTCAGCATCTTCTTTGCCTGTAGGGTTCTTCTGCTATAGCATAAGGTTTTAAGGGACAGGTTTCAAAATCTATGTGGAGGCAGAACATGTCATGGAAACCTTTGGTTAAAAGTCATTGAATTATTTCAAAGCAAGGACAATATCTCCTTAGTTATTTAATGCCCTACATATTTAAAACAGTGTTCTGAATACACGTTAGAGATACTAGTTGAGAGAATATTTGTAGAATAACAGAATGAACTGCAAGGGTATAATCAGAGTTAGAAGCTAGCTGATAAATTTTGTCACTAAAATCCCATTTAATTTGGCATTGCAGATATGTTGTTACTATGAGCTTTTTAAAGCTTCTCATCTATAACAACAATGAAAAATCTTATTTTGTCAGGGTGTGTATGCATCATTAATATTTCCTCTGGGAAAATAATAGTGTCTCCAAATTGGTACTGAAAACAGAAGTGAAAACCTTTTGAAACTCAGATGGATTGTACCCAGCCTCTGAGAATGCGTTTTCATTAATGAGATGTCCCTCATAATTCATGACCAAATGTATCAGGAAAGTACTAAGTAATGTTTACTTCATGTGTTTAAGACGTTATGTCTTTTATCTTCTTATCAGTGTTGTTAGTGTTCTCACTTATATAGATAAATTTAAGAAACATAAATATTTTGTAGTTTTTTTTTTAAATTTACTTATTGATTCATTGAACACAAATGGAGTACAGCTATTGTTTCACTGGCTGTACACAAAGTAGAGTCACACCATCTGTGCGTTCAGACATGTACACAGGGCAATGGTATCTGTCACACATTCTGTTATTATTTTTACCCCCCACCCCTCCCCCACCCCTCCCTTCCCTCTATGCTATCTATCCTTCCTCCATTCTTGCCACCCTTCCCCCCCCCGCATTATGCATCATCATTCATTTATCAGAGAGACCATTCGGCTTTTGGATTTTTGGGATTGGCTGATCTCACTTAGCATAACAGTCTCCAACATCATCCATTTACCTACAAATGCCATAATTTTATTCTTCTTTATGGCTGAGTAATATTCCATTCTGCATATATACCACGGTTTCTTTATCCATTCATCTACTGAACGGCATCTAGGTTGATTCCATAATCTAGCTATTGTGAATTGAGCAGCTATGAACATTGATGTGGCTGCATCACTGTAGCAATCTGATTTTAAGTCCTTTGGGTATAGGCCAAGGAGTGGGAGAGCAGGGTCAAATGGTGGATCCATTCCAAGTTTTCTAAGGAATCTCCACACTGCTTTCCAGAGTGGCTGCACCAACTTGCACTCCCACCAGCAATGTATGAGTGTACCCATTTCCCCACATCCTCGCCAACACCTGTTGTTGCCTGTGTTCTTGATAAAAGACATTCTAATTGGGATAAGATGAAATCTTAAGGTGGTTTTGATTTGCATTTCTCTTATAACGAGTGATGTTGAACATTTTTTCATAAATCTGTTGATTGCTTGTAGATCTTCCTCTGTAAAGTGTCTGTTCATTTCCTTGGCCCATTTATTGATTTGGTTATTGGTGCTTTTGGTGTAAAGATATTTGAGTACTTGGTAGATTCTGGAGATTAGTGCTCTATCTGAAGTGTGTGTGGCAAAGATTTTCTTCCACTCTGAAGGCTCTCTCTTCACATTGCTGATTGTTTCCTTTGCTGAGAAGAAGCTTTTTAGTTTGACTCTATCCCAATCATTGATTCGTGCTTTTATTTCTTGTGCTTTGGGAGTCATGTTAAGGAAATCTGGTCCTAGGCCAACATGATGAAGATTTGGACCTATTTTCTCTTCCATTAGGTGCAGAGTCTCTGGTCTGATTTCTAGGTCCTTGATCCACTTTGAGTTGAGTTTTGTACAGGGTGAGAGATATGGGTTTAGTTTCATTTTGCTGTATATGGATTTCCAGTTTTCCCAGCACCATTTGTTGAAGAGGCTGTCTTTTCTCCATTGCATGTTTTTGCCTCCTTTGTCAAGTATGAGATACCTGTATTTATGTGGGTTTGTCTCTGTGTCCTCTATTCTGTACCATTGATCTACCTGCCTATTTTGGTACCAATACCATGCTGTTTTTGTTACTATTGCTCTGTAGTATATTTGAAGGTCTGGTATTGTGAAACCCCCTGCTTTGCTCTTCTTGCTAAGGATTGCTTTAGCAATTCTGGGTCTCTTATTCTTCCAAATGAATTTCATGATTGCTTGCTCTATTTCTATGAGGTCCATCAATGGGATTTTAATTGGAATTGCATTGAATTTGTATAGCATTTTTGGAAGTATGGCCATTTTGACAATATTAATTCTGCCTATCCAAGAACATGGGAGATCTTTCCATCTTCTCAGATGCTCTTTTACTTCATTCTTTAGTGTTCTGTAGTTTTCAGTGTAGAGGTCTTTCACATCTTTTGTTAGATTAATTCCCAAGTATTTATTTTTTTTAGGTTAATGTGAATGGGGTAGTTTTCCTAATTTCTCTCTCAGAGGATGCATCACTTACGAATAAAAACGCATTAGATTTATGAGCATTAATTTTATATCCTGCTACTTTACTGAATTCATTAATGAGTTCCAGAAGTTTTCTGGTGGAATTCTTAGGGTCTTCTAAATAGAGAATCATGTCATCAGCAAGAAGGGATAGTTTGATCTCTTCTTCTCCTATTCGTATTCCTCTAATTTCTTTGGTCTGTCTAATTGCTCTGGCTAGAGTTTCAGGAACATTGTTGAATAGTAGTGGCGAAAGAGGGCATCCCTGCCTTGTTCCAGTTCTCAGGGGGAATGCTTTCAATTTTTCTCCATTTAGAATGACGTTGGCTGTTGGCTTAGCATAAATAGCCTTTACAATGTTAAGGAATGTCCCCACTATCCCTATTTTTTCTAGTGTTTTGAGCATGAAGGGGTGCTGTATTTTATCAAATGCTTTCTCTGCGACTATTGAAATAATCATGTGGTTCTTGACATCAAGTCTGTTGATGTGGTGAATTACATTGATTGATTTCCGGATGTTGAACCAACCTTGCATACCTGGGATGAAACCCACTTGATAATGGTGCACCATCTTTTTAATATGCTTTTGTATGTGATTCGCTAAAATTTTGTTAAGAATTTTTGCATCTATGTTCATTAGAGATATGGGTCTGAAATTTTCTTTCCCTGATGTGTCCTTCTCTGGTTTTGGTATCAGGGTGATATTAGCTTCATAGAATGTGTTTGGAAGGGTTCCCTCCTCCTCTATTTCATGAAATACTTTGAGGAGTATTGGAATGAGCTCTTCTTTGAAGGTCTTGTAGAACTCGGCTGTGAATCCATCTGGTCCTAGTCTTTTCTTTGTTGGTAGACTTTTGATGACTTCCTCTATTTCATTGCTTGAAAATTGATCTATTTAAGCTGTGTATGTCCTCCAGATTCAGGTTGGATCTCTCATATGCCTTTAGGAACCTGTTGATGTCTTCCAGGTTTTCTATTTTGTTGGAGTATAAATTTTCAAGTAGCTTCTTATTATGTTTTGTATTTCAATTGTGTCTGTTGTAATATTTCCATTTCCATCACAAATTTTAGTAATTTGGAGTTTCTCTCTCCTTCTCTTCGTTAGCGAAAAAAAAAAAAAAAAAAAAAAAAAAAAATTTTCAAAGAACCAACTTTTTGTTTCGTCAATTTTTTGAATTGTTTCTTTTGTTTCAATTTCGTTGATTTCAGCTCTGATTTTGATTATTTCCTGTCTTCTACTACTTTTGGTGATGATCTGTTCCTCTTTTTCTAGGGCTTTGAGCTGTAATGTGAGGTCATTGATTTGTTGACTTTTCATTCTTTTATTAAATGCACTCCCTGCAATGAACTTTCCTCTTAGCACTACTTTCATAGTATCCCAGAGTTTTTGATATGTTGTATCTTTATTCTCGTTGACCTCTAAGAATCTTTTAATTTCCCCCCTAATGTCTTTTGTTATCCATGTATCATTCAGTAGCATATTATTTAATCTCCAGGTCTTGGAGTAGTTTCTGTTTCTAACTTTCTCATTGATGTCTAATTTCATTCCATTTTGATCTGATAGTATACAAGGTAGTATCTCTATGTTTTTGTATTTGTTAAGAGTAGCTTTGTGGCATAACATATGGTCTATTTTAGAGAAGGAACCATGAGCTGCTGAGAAGAAAGTGTATTTGCTTTTTGATGGATGGAATATTCTATATATGTCCGTTAAGTCCAAATTAGCCATTGTGTCATTGAGTCCTATAGTTTCTTTGTTCGATTTTTGTTTGGAAGATCCAATGGTGTCCAATGGTGAGAGAGGAGTGTTAAAGTCTCCGAGTATTATTGTGTTTTGGTCTATTTGATTCCTGAAATTGAGAAGGATCTGATTGACATACATGGATGCGCCATTGTTTGGTGCATAAATATTTATGATTGTTATGTCCTGTTGATTTATGCT
>JAJEJO010052958.1:0-51734 GCA_020662805.1 Glaucomys volans
TTTTTTTTTTTTTTTTGTACGGTGCTAGGGATTGAACCCAGGGCCTTCTGCTTGCAAGGCAGGCCCTCTACCTGAGCTATATCCCCAGCCCCAGGAATTAAGCTTTTAACACTGAACCTGTGAAGTCTGTGCTGAATCCAAAACATAATATATGATATATACATTAATATATTTAATATATTTTATGTTGGTTGTTTTTCACTCCAGAAACCTAATACGTTCTTTTTAATTTAAAAATAGACATTTGCTTCTGAACTTGGTATAATAATGCTTACTCCTTCAATTATGCAGTTCAGGTGGAAAACTTTGCCGAATATTTAAATTCTTGAAATTCTAGGATAATAGGACTCGAAGTTCATTTTTTTTTCACTCTTAAAACACAATGTTGCTCTTAACAAAGTGAAAAACAAAACAAAGCATCATTCATTGCTTTTTATTCTGGGTCACTGTGTCTTTCTTTGCTAATAATGACTATGTTCAAATTTACTTTCTAGGTTAATATTTTTAAACTAAGGAAATTTAATTAAAACTAAGGAAATTACCAAATGTACTAGAATTTTTAGCCATGTACTTAATGGAAACAGTTCATTTTTCCAATATTATTTGGCACTATTTTTCACTTTTAAATATAAAGATACTAATTCTAATCCTTCTCTTTGAAAACATTTCTCTAAGATTTAAATCAAAAAATGATATTCAAGCAGACTATATGCATATATGTATATTTACCTTCTAAAATCAAATCAGATTTTATCATTGATTGTATCATCTTTTTTTTTGTTTTTGAACCAGGGATTGAACTCAGGGGCACTCGGCCACTGAACCACATCCCCAGCCCTATTTTGTGTTTTATTTAGAGACAGGGTCTCACTGAGTTGCTTAGGGCCTCGCTAAGTTGCTGAGGCTGGCTTTGAACTCTTGATCCTCCTGCCTCAGCCTCCCAAGTGCTTGGATTACAGGCCTGCGCCACCGCGCCCGGCTCTGGATCATCTTTTAAATGTAAATTGTATTAAGCCTATATGTTCTATTTACTATAGCTTTAAAGTTGTAAACTTCTTTCCCTGTGAATTATTACAGATTTTTCTTTAGGAGCATTTAGTCTGAAAAGGTTCTATGGATATGTTAAAGTTCCAGTAGTTATGCTGCTAAAAGACGAAGGTAATGACAATATAATCAATTATGTATTTACAGTGTTAAAATTTGAATACTTTTGTTTAGGGATTTTTTACTTCCCTACTATTTAGTGATTTACATACTAAATTATCCCTTATATTTATTTGAGATGTTTATCTTCTGTTTTGCCCCATTTAACACTTTAGCTTCATAGATCATAAAAATATTGAACTCTGTATATTACAGCATTTTTTATTGTTTATTTTTGTATCATCCGAATTTGAGAAGTACAGGAAAAATTCAATTTATTTATAATTTAATATTGAGCTTCAAAATTACCTTAAATTTAAAACACTTTTGTCAAATAAAATGGCCAGAGGTATAGTACACGACAAAACCAAAGTGAATTAGAAAGAAAACATATTGATAAGATTTTCTTACTATTCCCAAAGATTGGTACTATAATCTGCCATTTTGACGCAAAATATCAATTTGATCAGAGATTTCCCTCTTTCAATTTCTTTATTTGCTTATATATAACTCTCCATGGTACATACATATTAGTTGGACTAATTTTGAACTAATAATACACAAGTTATTGTCTATATACTTGAATAATATTGTTTGGAAATAAGGTAATTGAAGTCAATGAACTGATTGTCTAGGAGCTGTGAATCATAAAACTCATTTTTTAAATTACAGATTCTATGCGAAATTAAAATGAGACACGAGAAACCAAAACCAAAACAGTTAGGGATCTTTTCTTCATATTAAGTGGGAGAAAAATTGCTGACATGCATCAAGCAGCTAGCTAGCCTAGTTCCTTAGCATATATTATCTACCTTCAACCTCAAATACGCAAGAAAAAATATTAATTCATGTTAACAGCTGGGGTATTGGAATTCTCAGTAGGTTAATTATTTTTCCCATTATAGTATAGTTAAGAAGTGACAAAGAAAAAATTCAATGCTACACCTATAAAACTTCACAAGCAATGCTCCTTAGAGACAGCATTTTTTAAATTTATGAGTTTGTATCAGTAATCAAATTCAAAGTTGCAGAATTTTATCATGTATATCTGAAAATATATCAATATGATAATATATGCTGAAATTTCCCTTCCCATGCAAATATGTTGTGTTTTATTGTTTTTAACAAAATAATAAATTTTTCTCTTGTTCTTATTATTTCTACTCAAATTATATAGAATAAAAAAATCCATGATAGCATAAATATTATACTTATTATACTCATAATATTATAAATATTATACTCATATTAATTATATTGATGAGAAAACCTTATTTCTTCCTTCTGAACTATTCCTCAACTCAAAATTGAGAAAAACTAACATTGACTTGATCTGTGCTAATAATGCTTGCAGAGGAATTCATTGCATTTTTCAACTGTGGATGGTTTTTCTATTTATTTCTTATCTCTTTAGCCAACATATTTATCTTTATATCACAATTCTGATACTTCCAATTACTCAGTCACACCTCTTTTACCCTTCTTACATTTCTAAACTATAGTAGCTTTAACAGCCCTAATGTATTTATTTGGTAAGTGTAAGCTCTAGTATTATCTTTAATATTAACAGTGATATTGAGAAAAATTCTTGACTCATAAAACAATCTTATCATTGAATGAAGAAAATCAAAGTAATTCTTTTATAAGTATATTATGAAAATTAAATTGAAAAATATATTGAGGTTATCTCAATTTGTGTCGTATTCTTTTCATTAGCAATATTCTAATTGTAGAACTCAGTGCTTAGTGCACAGCATCAATTGTTTTGAACTCTGACAATTTGTGCAACATTTCTCTTAAGATCATGTACCTGTGAGGTTTGATGCAAATATCCACAGAAGAAATACTGTGTGAAACTCTAGGTATCATCATTCACATAGATTATAATATGGGTGGCACTGCCCGAAGAAGTACAATGAGCGGTCCCTGAATCCAGTTGTCTTGCAAAAGAATAAAATCAGAAATACTCTGGCTTACAAAGATACTCTACTTCCAAGCCACTGACAAGTAATGAGTTTTCTTTGCCTATTCAAAAACCATTACCTTTTTCTTGTCAAAACATTTTAGATGTAGTTCAAGAATCTGAAGTTCTTGTCCATCAAAGATGTTCCCTATCCTAGATCCAAGGGATAAATGATGAACTAAATGAAGTATAGCAATCTTATTCTCTTTTACCTGACAGAGTTCTAAGGAGATGAAAAACTAATTCAGCTCTGGCCAATTTATTAGGTATGTTAGTGTAGGTAAGCTGATGGAAAAGATTTCCCACTGCATCTAAAAAATATGTAGACACTTCTAGTCCTTTCTTTGGATGCAGTCATGTAAGCAATGTTTGCCTGGAAGTGAAGTAGTCATGTTAATCATGAGCCAACAAGTCTGTGAATGAAAGAAGAGATTCTCAGGCAGGATTAAATGAAGGAGATAACTCAAAGGTTCCCAATGAAATTATTCAGAATCAATCGCACATAACACCTCTTTTTTCTTATGAACAAGTTTGGCTGGGATCTCCGTTACTTAAAAGTAAAACATTGAACATATTTACTTTATCTGACTCTCTGGGATTTCTGTGTGTGTGTGTGTGTGTGTGTGTGTGTGTGTGTGTGTATGCTATTGGATTTGAAAACAGAAGTTTTAATTTAAATTTATTTAAAATATTAAATTTATGTACTGTCCCTCTCGTATGCTTTAATAAGTCAACATATTGTCTGTCTTTCTTTTTCTGAGTCTCTCATTTCTATTTACTATGTTTTCCATGTTAAAAAATTATATGTAAACAATTAGATGCAGTTCATCTCTGTTACCTGATATTTATTTCTTCATCTACGGAATAGGGTTAACATATTCCCCAGAGAGTTATTGTGAGGGCTGTTGAACATAATCACAGACATAATTATAAGTAATTAATAAATTGTCTTTTAGAGTTCTGGTTGGTAAAAATATGTATTTGTAAGGAACTATTTAAAATATAAAATGGAATAAGTCCAGAATGAAAATATTTTTTTTTCAAGAACAAACACTTTAAAGTGGGCAGTTTATTTCCACTTTATATTCTTTGTCACATACCATAATTATCCAGATATACCACTAGGAGTAAACACACTATGATTTATATGGATCCAATATTTGTAATGAAAATAAATATCCATTCTTCTTTATGACTGAGTAATATTTCATTATGTAGATACACCACATTTTCTTTATCCATTCATCTGTTGAAGGGCACCTAGGCTGGTTCTACAGTTTAGCTATTGTGAATTGAGCCGCTATAAATATCAATGTGGCTGTGTCACTGTAGTATGCTGATTTTAAGACCTTTGGGTATAAACCCAGGAGTGAGATAACTGGGTCAAATGGTGGTTTCATTCCAAGTTTTCTGAGGAATCTCCATACTCCTTTCCAGAGATGTTGCACCAATTTACAGTTCCACTATCAAAATGTGAATATGTCAAAATGAAGCCCTCTAGTACGTGTAATTATAATCCATCAATAAAAACATTAAAAAATTAAAGAAGACCTAAAAAAGTATTCAGAGAAAATATTGACAAATATGATTTTTAAAAATTTATTTAACTGATATGTAAAATATTAAAATTATATATATTAATGGAGTACCATGAGATGTTTCGATACAGGGATACATTGCATGATGTTGAATGAGATTAAATATACCTATCTCCTTAAATATTTATCCATTCCTTATGGTGAAAGCATTTATAAGCATTTCTTCTATCTTCATGAAATACACAGTACTTTATTTTTACTGGGAAAATTGTAACATAAATAAAAAGTTTTAATTATATTTTTGTAGTAATAGAATTGTATGATGTTTATTTAATTCCAAGGAAAATTCATGGTTTGTCAGAAAATAACAAATTAAATCTAATACTTCCAGATGAATGAAGTATTTTATGCTAGGATTTACTCTGTTGGTATATTGACTGGTGAATGGTTGTTTCAATGACAGTATTTTCTTGCATAAAGTTGACCATATTCCCCTCAGGCTGCTCTTTCTCTTGTCAGTTTTGATTTTTGTAGAGAACGAAAAAAAAAGAGCTTTTATCTTATAGTGGGAAAATAATTCTGTGTTTATAGAAGAAAGATTTTTTAACAATATGGTGATGTATTGAGAAGCAATTCCAGTGATTCTGTGAAGCCCATTTTATATCCCAGTCATTCCTTTTCTACACCTCATGATGCTGTAAAGAATGAATTAGAGAAAGCATGGCATTCACATAGTCTCTGCTAGGAAGCAGGCGTTTTACTTGTATAGAACCGATCATTTCTTTGTAAGTCTCTCTTATCAATTCAATTGAATGAGTTGGTATCTTTTCACTTGTACACACAGGACTTGGGAATAACAGTGGCATAAAGAATGATGACTTGAACATTTAACATAACATATTAACTCCAACATTTAACAATATGTAGGTTCCTGTTCTTTCTTATTTGAAACTCCTGACACCAAATCTACTACTTCACTAATATAATTTTATAAAAGATACGTAACTGGTAGATCAAGAACTATCTTTTCCAGCAACACACCATTAAAGGCCTTTTGATGTTAGCTAATGTTTAGCATAGAAGTTCAGTAATATTGTATATTTACATATTTTGGAATTTTTATTGCACGTGCATATGACTTTTCTTTGATTAATCCTTCAAAAAATTATGATAGAAAATGACTTTAAATTCTTCCCATACTTTTTTATTGATGCATTGTAATTATACATAGTAATCAGAGTCTGATTACATATTCATACATACACATGATAACAACCCAATTTAGTCAATACCATTCCCTTGTCCTTCTAATTTCCCTACCCTATTCCCTACCCATTATCTCTTTGCTTCACTGGTCTCCCTTAAGTTTTCATTTGATTTCCCCATCATCATTTTCCCCTGTATCCTCTCTGGCTTCCACATATGAGAAGAAATATATGACCTTTGACTTTCTGAGTTTGGCTTATGTTGCTTAGCATATTGCTCTCAAGTTCCATCCATTCCCCTGCAAGTGACATAATTTTGTTTTGTTTTTCTGCTGAATAAAACCTCATTGTGTATATAAACTACATTTTCTTTAAACATTCATACATTGATAAACACATATACTGATTCCATAGTTTGGTTTTGGTGAAGTGTACTACTATAAACATGGTAATCATGTATTGCTATAGTCTGATGGTTTGAAATCTTCAGGATAAATACTGAAGAGTGACATGACACAATTAGGCCATATGGTGATACCATTCCTGGTATTTTGAGGAACAACCATATGGATTTACACAGTGGTTGTACTAATTTATAAGTCCACCTAACAATGTAAAATTGTTTCTTTTCAACCACATCCTTTCCAGCATTAATTATTTTTATTTTGCTCTTGATGGCTACCATTCTAAATGGGTTAAATGAAATCTCAGGGTAGTTTTGCGAGGGTACTGGGGATTGAACCCAGAGGTGCTTTACCACTGAGTCACATCCCCAGTAATTTTTAATTTGAGACCGGATCTCACTGCTTAGGGCATTGCAAAGTTGCTGAGGCTTGCCTAGAACTTGCTATCCTCCTGCCTCAGCATTCCCAGTAGCTAAGAATACAGATGTGCACCACCATGCCTACTGATATCCCTAATTTCTAAAGATGAACACTTTTTCATATCTTTGTAAGTAATTTGTATTTCTTCTTTTCAGAAGTGTCTCTAATTCATTTTCTCATTGATTAATTGGGTTGTCTCTTTGGTGGTTACCTTTTTTGACTTCTTTGTATATTCAGTGTCATAAACCTCTGTCAGAATAGTTGGTAGATTTTCTCCCATTCTACAGGTTCTCTCTTCAAATTATTAATTGTCTTCTTTTCTATGTGGAAGTTTTTTTAAAAATCATATTTATTAATTCTTGGTTTTCTCTCCTTCGTTTAAGGAGTCCTTTTGAGTAAGACACTGCCTGCATATGATGGAATGCTGACACTACATTTTCTTCTAGCAGTTGCAAAATTTCTAGTCAAAATCCTAGGTCTTTGATCCATTTCAAGTTGGCTTTTGCGCAGGGGGAAAGATAACAATCAAGTCTCAATCTTCTATATATGGATAACCAGTTTTCCCAGCACAATTTGTTTAAAAGTCTATCTTTTCTCCAATGTGTTTTTGGTGCCTTTGTCAAGAATCAGATGACTATGTCTGTGTGTGTTTGTCTCTGAGTCTTCTTGTTCTGTTCCATTTGTTGATCTTTCTATTTTTATGCCAATACTATGCAGTTTTTGTTACCATAACTGTGTAGTATTTTAAGTTGGGTATTGTGATGACTCTAGCATTGCTTTTTTCACTTAGAATTACTTTGATTATTTTGAGTTTTTATTCTTACACATGAATTTTAGGAAGTCTGTTTTCTGTGAAGAATGTCATTGGCGTTTTGATTGGATTGCATTGAAGCTGTATATTGCTTTTGGTAATATGACCATTTTAACAATATTAATTCTGCCTATCTGCCTTTCCATGAACATGGGCAGTCTTTCCATCTTCTTGTATCTTCTTCAATTTATTTATTTTCTTTTATTTTATTTTTGAGACTATTTTGAATGGGATTGTTTTCCTGACTTCTTTCTTAGCAGGTTCATTGTTGTTTTCTAGGGCAACCTATTGATTTTTATATGTCGATTTTGTAATCTACTACTTTACTGAACTTATTTAGTAGCTCTAGCATTCCTCTAGTGGAGCATTTTGAATTTTATAATTAAAGGATCATATCATCTATGTGTGCTAATGTTATGGTTTATGTATGTAGTGTCCCCCAAAAGTTCATGTGTGAGCCATTGCAAGAGTTTTCAGAGATGCTTAGATTATAAGAGGAGCAACTTCAGTGATTATAAGAGGAGCAATTTCAGTGAATTTGTACACTGAAATGGATTAACTGGGTGGTAACTTCAGGCAGGAAGTGTGTGGCTGCAGAAGGTAGATCACTATGGATGTGCCTTTGAGGAAAAAGCCCAGATACACACACACACACACACACACACACACACATTTACAGGCACACATATATATTGACCCCATAAGTAAAACTCTTTCAGCTTCCTTGTTGCCATGTCATGAGCTATTTTTCTCTGTTGTGCCCTTCCACCATGGTGTTTTGTCTCACCTCAGGCCCAGAGCAATACAGTCAGCCATTATGGACTGAGACACCTTCAAAACTGTGAGCCTCAAATAAACTTTTCATCTTTTATGTTGTTTTTGTGAAGTCTTTCAGTCACTGTGAAGAAAACCTGACTAAAACTGATAAAAATTGGCTTTTATTCTTTTCTATCGGTAACCCTTTTATTTCCTCCTCTTGCCTAAGTGCTCTAGCTAGAATTTCTAGTACTATGTTCAAATGGGTGGTGAGAAAATCTTGTTCCAGATTTTAAATGAAACACTTTCTGTATTTTCCCATTTACTTTAATGTTGTCCTCGACTTTTTTGTATCTAGCTTTTATGATGTTGAGGTAGGTTTGTTCTATCCCATTATTTTAATTTTGAATGGGTGCTGAATTTTCAGACATTCTCTGCATCATTAAGATGACTAGGGGCTAGGGATAGAGCTCAGTTGGTAGAGTGCCTGCCTCGCAAGCACAAGGCCCTGGGTTCAATCCCCAGCCCCGCCAAAAAAAAAAAAAAAAAAAAAAAAGATGACTGAATTTTTTCTTAATTCAATTTATGAAGTGAATTACATTTATTTGTTTGCACATGTTCAACCATTCTTTCATCTCCCTGGAATGAAAACAACTTGATAATGATATAAAATTTTCATACTATGCTGTCAAACACAATTTCCTAAATAAAATATTTCCTTAATAAAATAAAAGATTTTTGCATATAAGTTCATCAGATATAGTAGTTTGTAGATTATTTTCCTTGACGTGTCCTTATCTTGTTTCGGGACCAGAATGATACTTGCTTAAGAGAATAAATTTTGAAGTTTTTCCATCATTTTCTATTTTATAGAATAATTAGAGGTGCCCTGGCATTACCTCTTCTTTAAAGTTCTGATAGAATTATGCTGAGAATTCATCTGGTCCTGGGTTTTAAATTGTTGGAAATTTATATTACTGGCTCTATCTTATTGGTGATATTGTTCTTCTTAGATATTCTAGATGTCCTGGATTCAAATTTAACAGGCCAGATTTACCTAGAAATGTATCAATTTGCTCTAGGTTTTTCAATTTATCAGAGTATATTTTTTTCTAAAATACTCTGTAATGATTCTCTATATTTCTGTAATTTCTACTTTTTCATCACTAATTTTTATTAATTTGGTGTTTCTTTTTCTTCTGTTTACATTAATTAAGGGTTTATCTATTTTTTTATCTTTCAAAGAACCAATTCTTCATTTAATTTATCCTTTGTATTGACTTTTTGTTCTTCATTTCTTTGATTTTGGGTCTCATTTTAATTATTTTCTTCCTTCTACTGAATTTTTTTTTCTTGTTTTCTAGAGTCTTGAGATAAATGATTAAGTGGTTTATCGGGTCTTTCTGGTTTTCTTTTTTCATATTTTTGTTTTTAGAAACACATGACCGGAGAGTAGATTTTCACATATTATGCATACACGGAGTATAACTTATTCTAATCAGAATCCTGTTGTGTGGTTGTACATGAGGTGGAGTTTCAATTCTCATATATTCATATACGAACATAGGAAATTACTGTCCGATTCATTGTACTGTTTTTCCTATTCCCATCTACCTTCCCGTTCTTTCATTCACCTCAGTCTAATCCAATAAACTTCTGTCCCCACCCTTTTATTATGTATCAGCATCTATATTTCAGAGAGAACATTTGAACTTTGGCTTTTGGGAATTGGCTTATTTTACTTCTCATGATAGTCTTCAGTTCCATCCATTTACTGGCAGATGCCATAATTTCATTCTTCTTTATGGCTGAGTAATATTTCAACCACCTTTTCTTTATCCAATTATCTGCTGAAAGGCACCTAGGTTGGTTCCATAGCTTTACTATTATGAATTGATCTGACTGAGTCACTGTAGTATGCTGAATTTAAGTCCTTCAGGTATATAGTGAGTGGGGAGATAACTGGGTCAAATGGTGGTTCCATTCCAAATTTTCTGAGGAATCTTCATGCTGCTTTCCAGAGTGGTTGCACCAAAGTGCCATACCACCAGAAATATATGAGTGAACCTTTTCTCCCACATCCTCACCAAAATTTACTGTCACTTGTATTCTAATTATTGCCATTCTGACTGGAGTGGGATGGAAAATCAGTGTAGTTTCAATCTGTGTTTTTCTAATTGCGAGGGATGTTGAACATTTTTTCTTATATTTGTTGGACCTTCACATTTCTTCTTCTATGAAGTGCCTATTCAGTTCTTTTGTCCATTTATGAATTGGGTGATTTTTTGTTGTTGTTGGTGTTAAATATTTTCAGTTCTTTGTGTATCCTGGAGATTAATGCTCTATCTGAGGTGCAGGTGGTAAAGATTTATTTCCCATTCTGTAGGCTCACTCTTCACACTTTTGATCATTTCCTTTGTTATTCAGTTTGATACCATCCCATTCAATGCTTACTTTTTAAAGAAAAAAATTTACTGAAGATTTGAAAAACAATACTTAAAAGATTGGCTTTTCCAGAAAACTGTATCTACACAATGCATTGCTTCTATCATGTCAAAATATGAACAAGACACAAATACAAAAACCATGAAACAAGCCACCATTTTTCAACAATTTGAGCAAAGATATAATGCCTATTGAACAACATGGATAACTTGTGAAGGATGGGCTGTTTACTTTAAGCACCATTAAAAAAAAGAAAAGAAGCACAAATGGATGAGTGTGTTCAGTTTTAAACACTGAATTGAAACTTTGACACTAGGAGTCAGAGCATTTTTTCACATAGCATTAACACATATTATAAAAGTGTGTAGTGTCAAAGGAATAGAAGGTAGTTCTATTTCATTTATTGATTCTTGATTTTATTTTTTGTGCTTCAGGAGTATTGTTGAGGAAGTCAGTTTTTAAGCTAATATGATGTAGAGTTGAGCCTACATTTCCTTTTAGTAGGTGTAAGGTCCCTGGTCTAATGTCTAGGTCCTTGATCCTCTTTGAGTTGAATGTTTTGCAGAGTGAGTGATAAAAATAAGTTTTTATTCTATTACATATGCATTTCCAGTTTTCCCAGCATCATTTGTTGAAGAGGCTACCTTGTTTCCAATGTATATTTATTGGCAGGTTTGTCTCTGTTTCTTCTGTTCTGTTCCATTGGTGTTCATGTCTGTTTTTATGCCCATACCTTGCCATTTTTGTTATTATAGCTCTGTAGTATGATTTTGGTCAGGTATTGATATGCCTCACTTTTCTCACCAAGGATTTCTTTTTCTTTGGCTATTCTAAGTCTCTTATTTCTGCAAATGAATTTCATGACAGTTTTTCTTATTTTTATGCAGAACATCATTGTATTTTTAATAGGAATTGCATTAACTCTGTATAGCGCTTTTGGTAGCGTGACTCTTTTGATTGTATTAATTCTGCCTATCCAAGAACATGGGAGAGATCTTTCCATCTTCTAAGGTCTTCTTCAATTTCTTTCTTTAGTGTTCTGTAGTTCTCATTGTAGAGGTCTTTCACCTCCTTTGTTAGATTGAGTCCCATATATATATTTTTGAAGTGTTTGTGAATGGGATAGTTTTCCTAATTTCTCTTTCAGCTGGTTCATCATTGCTGTATAGGAACACAATTGATTTATGGTTGTTAATTTTACATTCTGCTACATTGCTGAATTCGTTTATGAGTTCTCAAAGCTTTCTGGTGGAGTTTTTTGAGTCTTCCATATATAGAATCATGTTGTCAGCAAATAGGGATACTTTGAATTCTTTTTTCCCTATTTGTATCTGTTTAATCTCTTTCTCTTGCCTAATTGCTCTGGCTAGGGTTTCAAAGAATATGTCGAATAGAAGCAGTGAAAAAGGGCATCCCTGTCTTTTTCTATTTTTAGAAAAAATGCTTCCAATTTTTCTTCATTTAGAATGATGTTGGCTTTGGATTTTGCATATGTAACTTTAACAATGTTGAGGTATGTTTCTAATTTCCCTAGTGTTTCTAAGGATTGGAGCATGAAAAGATGAGGTATTTTGTCAAATGGTTTTTTATTTTTTATTTTTTTGGTCTCTATTGATATAATCATGTGATTCTTGTCTTTAAGTCTTTTGACGTGATAAATTATGTTTATTGATTTCCATATGTTGAACCCACCTTGTATCCCTGGGATGAACTAAATTTATTCATGGTGCACTACCTTTTTAATAAGTTTTTATATATGGTTTACTGGAATTTTATTATGAATTTTTGCATCTATGTTCATTAGGGATATTATTCTGAAGTTTCTTTTCCTTGATGTGTCTTTGTTTGGTTTTGGTATCAGTGTGATATTAGCTTCATAGAATGTGTTTGGCAGGGTTCCCTCCTCTGCAATTTCATGGAGTAATTTGAGGAGTTTTGGTATAAGTTTTCCTTTTAAGGTTTGCAAGAAATCTGCTGAGAATCCACCTTATTCTGGACTTTGCTTAGTTGGTAGGCTTTTGATGGCATCTTCTATTTCATTGCTTGAAATGGATCTACTTAAATTGCACTTGTTCTCTTGATTCAGTTTGGGTAGGTCATATGTCTGTAGAAATTTGTTGATGTCTTCAGGATTTCCTATTTTATTTATTGGAGTATACATTTTCAAAATATTTTCTGATTACCTTCTGTATTTTAGTAGTGTTCATCATATTTTTTATCACAAATTTTAGTAATTTGAGTTTTCTCTCTCTTTCTCTTTATTAGCTTGATGAAAGGGTTATCAATTTTATTTATTTTTTCAAAGAACCAACTTTTTGTTTTTTCAATTTTTTGGATTGTTTCTTTTGCTTCAATTTCATTGATTTCACCTCTGATTTTAATAATTTCCTGTTTCCTACTGTTTTGGGTATTGGTTTATTCTTCTTTTCCTGGGACTTTGAGATACATTGTTAGGTTATATATTTGGTAATTTTCCATTCAGTCTCCCAATGCAATGAACCTTCCTTCCTCTTAGAACTGCCTTCATAGTGTCTTAGAGATTTTGATAGGTTGTGTTGCTATTTTCATTTAACTTTAAGTATTTTTTAAAAATTTCATCCCTGATTTCTTCTGTTATCTATTGGTGATTCAATAGCATATGATTGAGTCTCAGGGTATTAGAGTAGTTGTTATTTTTTTTATTATTGATTTCTAATTTCATTCCATTATGATCTGATAGAATCCAGGGTATTATCTCTACTCTCTTGTATTTGCTGAGAGTTGATTTGTGACCTAAGATATGATCCATTTTAGAGAAGGATCTATGAACTGCTGAGAAAAAACTGTATTCGATCACTGATGAGTGAAATACTCTACATATGTCTGTGAAGTATAAATTATTGATTGTATGAATTAGCTCTGTAGTTTCTTTGTGTAGTTTTTGTTTGGAGGATCTATCCAGTGGTGACAGAGGCATATTAATATCACCCAGTATTATTGTGTTTTGGTTTATTAGTTGAAGTTGAGAAAGGTTTGTTTGATGTATGTGGATGTTGCATTGTTTGGAATATAAGTGTTTATGATTGTTATATTGTGTTGATATATAATTCCCTCAAGCAGTATGTAATGGCCTTTTTTGTCCCTTCTGATTAACTTTGGTTTGAAGTCCACTTTATCTGATATAAGGATAGAAACCCCTATTTGTTTATGTGATCCATGTGAGTGACATGCTTTTTCTCATCCTTTTACCTTCAGTCTGTGGATTTCTTTGCTTATGGTGTGAGTCTATTTGAGGCCGCATATTGTTGGATCTTGTTTTTTAATCCAATCTGCCCGTCTATGTCTTTTGAGTGATGGGTGTGGGTCATTTACATTCAATGTCATATTGAGAAATGATTTTTATTCCCTGTCATTTTGATTTATTTCTGTTTTTTTGTTTTGTTTTGTTTTGTTTGTACTGGGGATTGAACTTAGGGGCACTCAACCACAGAGCCACATCCCCAGTCCTATTGTGTATTCTCTTTAGAGACAGGGTCTCACTGAATTGTTCACCATCTCTCCATTGCTGAGGCTATCTTTG
The DNA here is from genome assembly GCA_020662805.1 of Glaucomys volans. NCBI lineage: Eukaryota > Metazoa > Chordata > Mammalia > Rodentia > Sciuridae > Glaucomys > Glaucomys volans. Next base: position 14,245 of record JAJEJO010052958.1, read on the forward strand.
AACTCATAATCCTCCTGCCTTGGCCTCCCAAGCCTCTGGAATTACAGGTGTTTGCCACTGTGCCCAGCCTCTGGTGTTGAATTTGAATTATTTTCTACTTTTACTGACTATTCTTATAGTGTAGTTTTCATTTTTATTATTCATGAAACATCTTAAGCATGTTTTCTAGTTCAGGCTTTCTAGTTTTGAATTCTTTTAACTTTTGTTTATCATGGAGAGTTTTTACTTCTTTGTCAATTTTAAAGCTTAATTTTGTTGGGTATAGTATTCTTGGTTGACCTCCATTTTCTTTCAGAACTTGATATATGTTATTTCAAGACCTCCAAGCTTTGAGGGTCTAGGCTGGAATTGAAAAGATTCTCAGCTATCCTTCTCAGATGTGTTAGGTAGGTTTGTTGGAGTGCGTCAGGAAGTGCCCTAGGTGGGACTCTTGGGGCTGGAGTTTAGGCTTAAGTAGCCTCCAGGTTCTTCCCTGAATGGTGATTGGTCTGAAGATTTTAAATCAGTGCTCCTCCCAGGCCAGGTAGTCTCTGGACCATGCGGGGAGATTGTCTCCCAGGAATAACCCCTGGGTTCCACTCATGTGGTAGAGGCGCCAATCCTAGCTCCCCTTAGTTACTCATGAACTTCATTGTTTTTGGACTCATGAGTTCAGACTCTGAATTCAATCAGTTTCTATCACAACCTTTCAAATTCTTGGCCGGGGGTATCTCTCCCAGCCTGGTGCATCTCTCCTAGTCCATCTTTCAAACATCTGGTCTGGAGTTGGAGAAGGGGAGCCATATGTATTTACCTGATCAGTATTCCCCTGTACCAACCCCTCTCCATGTTTGATTTTCTTCTGGTCACTTAGGCACATACTGTGTCATGTGGTGTGGGTTTGCCAGACCTTTATTTTGGGTTAGGCGTGGTTGTCAAGATTTGGTTTTCCCAGATGTCCCCCTCACCCAAGCTGTAAAACGTTCCTTTCTCTGATTTCCCTGGCAACTGGAAGAGATGCAGCATCCTTCTCGCACAAGAGTGTTGTAAAGGACATCTTTCAGATTCATCTGGCATTATCTTTGATCTCTGATCTCTCCATATCCAGACATTAGTTAGACTTTCTAAAAATGCTGATTCCTTTAATTGATGCATCAGTCCACTATTTTAGTGCATGGGAAATCATATCCCTGAATGCCACTGCCATCAACAGCAACGCAGGAGATTTCTTCTTTATTTTGTTATGTCCAGCTGTCTGAATTCTCAATCTGCTTTGAATGTCCAGAATTAATTCCCAAAAAAAGCTTTGCTGAGAAGCATCATGTCTGAATTCTTAGTTTTATGCCATGGAGCAATGAGGAAAGTGACCTCTAATCTGCCATTTTGAATTGAGTCTGGTTTTCTTATGTGGACACTCAGAACGCTAAACTTACCTCTTAGAGTTGCTTTCACAGAGATGCTCAGGAACTGGTATGTTTTATGACTATTCTCAGTTGATTTTAAGACTTTTCTAATTTCTCCTCTAATTTCTTTTATTGTGCATTTATCATTTAAAAGTGTATTTATTGTTCAATCTTCATGCTTTACATAGTTTCTGTAGATTTTTTTTTTTTGGTGTTTTCTTATTTCATTCCATTATGATCAGATAAGATGCAAGGAATTAGATCAGGTTTTTTTTATTGTTGTTTTCATTTTTGCAAAAGTTGCATTGTGGCCTAAAATGTCATCTATTTTGTAGAAATTTCTATGAGCACCTGAAAATAAAATGAGTTTGCCTGTTTTTGGATGAAATATTCTACAGATGTTTGTTAAGTTTATTTGATTTATACTTTTTAGATAAGAAGAGTCTTTATTGATTTTATATGTGGATAACCTATATTAGTGAAAGATGTGTTTTGAAATCAGCGAATATTATTATGCCAGAGTTTATCGGAATCTTCAATTTGAGTACAATCTTTCTATGTAATTAAGCACCCTGTTTGGGGCACAAATATTTACCATCATTGTATCTTCTTGTTGGATCATTCCTTTTACCACTATCAAGGGACCTTCTTTTCTCTTCTAATTAATTTTTATTTGAAGCCTGCTTTATCACATATGAAATTAACCACTTCTACATATTTTGGGGTTCCATTTGCATGGTATTTCAATTTCCATCCTTTCACCTTCATTCTGTGGCTGTCTTTGATGGCCATTTTTATACATGTGAAAACTGACATTCAGAGTAGAAAATGTAATTGATGCTGAATTTGGTTAACCTTGACCTATAATGTCCAGACAAAAGTAAACTAATTTCTCAAGGATGTCCCAATACTATTTTGAATGAATATTATTAAAATTCATGAACAGTATTATTCAAAAAAAATTTTATGTCCATTTTACATACAAGAATACATTCAAAAATTGTATTTTTGCATTTAATCTTTTTAGAAATGCTATTAAATAAATGCAATTATTATTTTTCTCATTTTTCTTTTCAAAATATCATCATGGTAGCAACTTACTGATAGTGGAACAAAATTCTTAAACAGGTGAAACAATGAGCCATGTAAATATGCAGGTGTTTTTGTTAGTTTTTCTGTTGTTGTTACAAAAATAAATACTTGACATGGACAATTTAGAAGAGGAAAAGTTTATTTGGGATTCATGGTTTCAATTCATAGGTGGCCAACTGCACTGCTCTGGGCCAAATTTGAGTAATGGAGGGAAAGGGGCACAGGGGTGATACACCCTTCCAGGGCACTGCCCCAGTGACACATCTCCTCTAGCCCTGCTCCACCTGCCTACGGATAGCACCCAGTCATCAAACTAGGATGAACTGTTAGATTATAGTTGTCACAATCTAATCATTTTACCTCTAAATATCCCTGTATTAACAGGAACTATATGGGGAACCCTCATATTCAAACCATAATACTACAGGAAGAATACTTTAGTCACAATCTTTATATATCAAAGATAAATATTTTTTTTCTCTCAATATCAATACAAGTAAATCCCTAATATTACCAATATATTATAAATTAATTGGTCCAAATATAACACTCAGTTTACATATGTGACTAGACCTGTAGTATTTTGTCATTCAATGACAGCAAATATATAATGGTCTTACACCTCAAAATTCGGGCAGAACTTGCTTCAGAAGGTAAGAGCTGTATGTTAGACCTTACTTTAAGAAGAGGAGAATTTGTTTTGTTTCTGTTGTACTCTCAGAGTGTGTGTATCTATCACATAGTAAGCACTGAGACTGGTGAGTAAACAAATATTGTTTTCGACAGAGCTCAATATTAGATAGGAACCAAAGATTGGTCCAATGAAAATATTTTTATAAGAAATACTAGTTAACATTTTAATACCAAGTATTAATGAAAATAATTGGGGGAAATCATATTAATATATTTAGTTGGAGAAGTGGTTAAGAAGTAAAGCAATTTCTTCAAAATTTCAGATTTCCCCTCTGTTATTCTAATATGTGTTGAACTAAGACTTAAACTGTGAGCCCTCAAATAAATTTTTCCACCTTTAAAATTGTTCTGGTCAGATCCTTTGGTCAAAGCAGCCAAATAGCTGACTGAAACAAGGGTTATGACATATTTTATAATTTCAGACAATTTACTGCACCCTTCCAAGGAAGATTATGTGCCAATTAAACCATGTAACTTATAGTCTTTCTTTCAATGGAGTATGCTCTCCCTGAAATTGACTTTGTTCTACACATTGGGTATAAAAATTATGCATCCCTGTTCTGAGAAAATGATTGGGAACACGTATGTATTTCCAGCAGTATTATTGCTCATTTCTTTTCCAGAACAATATTAAGTTTCCAGAGAAAATGCCCTCCAGGGTGGGTGCACAACTGAGGAGAAAGAGCAAGAGCAAAGTCACCTCTAGCCCACCATAAATTGATGACACGTTATAAACACTAAAGTGTTGAGATTTTGTTACTGCAGGCTTACCTAAAAGGATGTGACCAAATGTGTATAAAATAAATATTGAGTGCAATTGAATCTAAGGAATTTTTTGAATTATTAAAGATATGTTGAAATTTTGTCACTTTACCAAAAACTTTCAAAAGTCATAGAAAATACCATGTGAAAGTCTTGGATTAAATATTTGTTTGTGCTTAAAATATACTTAAAATAGTTTACCTTTGGATCATATGTATATCTAATTTTATAGCATATATTTTTTAAGTTTTAGATTGATAATTCAAAATGTTACCTATGTGTTACTTATATGTTTTAATTCTAAAGCATTATTGAAATTCATATAATATTTTACTAGAGAATAAAAATTTTAAAATACTATTAATAATTAGATTGTGTGAATTATTGAAAAACTTCTAGAGGGAGTTCCAGATGGTCTGAATGAAGTCACAGTGCTCAGGGGATTTCACAGATGGAAGACTTTTGGTAATACAGTCACTTCAATAGACTTATTGTTAGGTGCACTAGTATTTTCTGTCTCTCACAGCACATGACATACTTTTATGAGATTCTATTTTCCTGACACATTTCAAGCAAAGTGAGAATGTACAACATATTCTACAAAATAAAGACAATAGCTATGGAGAAGGATTCCTAAGACAAAAATATTTTGACTTATTAACAATAACTTATAAAGAATATAAGCTTTAAGTTGCAGAATATAATTACTATTTAATCCATCATCCCAATTATATTTATTTTTATGACCAAAATAAATTCAAAGAAATTATTTATGTACTTACTAAATGTCAAATAATGTTGATCTATTGGGGGGGTTATGGGAGATTGAATATTATAGACAATAAATATTTTTATGTTTTATATTCATTATCTATAAAAGTATATATAGTTATATATAATATATACAATATAATACATATGATATATAATATATAATATATAACTAATATATATTTATATATAATAAACTGTTATATATACACATGTATATGTATATGTATTTATCTCTAACCCTCCCCTTGTTCCCTTGCTTTGTTATAAGGAAGGTTCTTTTTCAGTGGTCTCAGTTGCTCACTTGAACCCTATTTTTATGGATTTCAGAATCTTGACTAAATTTGCCAGATGAAATCACAAATTACACGCTATATTTGTAAATTTTTTCATAAATACTTTCAGTATGATAATTTCAGTTCAATAAATATTTACTTCATAAATTAGTATATCGATGTAGGGAAACTAACATAATACTAATGTTCACATAAATAATGCTTCCTCATTTGTCAGAACACTGTTCTTTCCTGTGGAATGATATTTAACGATACTGAGAATTAAACAAAGGTTTATATTCAGTCTAGTGTCATACCATTTTTATTATTGCTGTAATTTTGTGGAGGACTCCAGTATCACAAAGTATATAGTCAATTTCCACAGGAAAGAGATTTAATTTGATTTGATCTTTTTCTACATGAACATTACTTCGATGATCATGTTCAATACTGTTTGGCAATATGGATTTATTATATATGTTAATGTATTTTCAGGGTAAATTCCGTGACACAAAATTGCTAATCCCATTGCTGGCAGTTGTCATATTCTCATTAAAAATGCTAAAATTCATAGTAATACTTTAATTGTTTAGAACTATGTAACTATTAATTTTTACTAAGGGCATCATACTTTGAAATTCATGACACATACCAGATGGTAAGAAGTGCTAAACTGTAATACTAAAAAGTTGATCAAAATAAAGATTGAATCTAAATTTTAAGTTAATTTCCTTTATTTTGTTGACATTTAAATGACATTTTGAAAAACAGGAGAAAACCATGATGTTAGATATGAGGTGTCTTCCCAAAGCTTGCAAGAGACAATGCATAAATGTTCATGGAAGAAATTATTAAATTATGAGAAATGTAACTTAATTCATGGATGAATCCACAGTTAGGCCACATATTTTGTTCCTAGTGAGCAAAGTGTGCCCACCCTCTCTCTCTTTTCCCCCCTGCCCCTTTGTTGTCATGTCCTGAGCTGCTTTACTCTCTGCTTTGCTCTTCTGCCATGGTGTTCTTCCTCACTTCTGGCTCAGAGCTATGGAGTCAACTGACTGTGAACTGAACCTTCGAAATTGTGAGACCCAAATTACTTTTATTCCTCTAATTGTTCTTGTCAGTGTTTTTGGTCATATTGACATAAAACTGATTTAAAAAGAATTGATAACTAGATGTGGAGTCCTTGCTATGTGGTTCAGAAGCCTTTGGATCTGGTTTGGGTGGCAAGAAATTTTGAAACATTTAGAGATGCATGCTGGAAAACTATTGGTATATTGTGAGCAGAGCTTAATGGATGATTCTGGCAAGAACTCAGAAGATCAGAATGCCAGTGGGGTTATGAACAGTCAATACTGGACTCATGAGGTTTCAGAGGAGAAGGACTCTGTTGAATACTGGACTAGAGGCCATCATGGTACATTCTGTTAAAGAAGTTCTCTGAAATTTGCCCATATCCTAAGACTCTTTGTGAGACTGAATGTAAAGTGATATGTTAATTATTCTGGCAGAAGAAATTTCAAGGCAGCATAGCATTCAGGATTTGGCATGGATATTTCTGGCAAGTAGCCACTTCACTGTGATAATCAGGACCATAAATCTGAGCAGAAAGATTTGAAAAATTTGCAGTTTGGTCAGAAAAGTATGAGTAAAACTGGGGCTCAGGAAGCTGTATTTAGAGAGGTTTAAACCACTAAAGAGATGCTGAACCCTTTCCCCATATAAAACAGGTTAGAGATTTTGAGGGTATTTCAGGAATTGTTAAAATAACACCCATTTCAGGCTCAGGATTTCAAACTAAAGTCCTTTAAGAAGAAATCATGGTGGCACTCTGCATAGGGATCTTGGAAGACTTTTTATCATATTCTGTCACCCAAGTTCTCAGACACTACTGTAGCCATAGTCCCAGGAGGCTTGGCTACTGCTTGAAATGTCAGCAGACGTTGGCATCAACCATGTGCTAGTTCTGCAGGATTATAGGATTCTGAAGTTAGGGATCATGGAGGCTTCCACTGATTTTTCAAAGGAAGGTTTGGGAGACCAGGCAATGTGTACCAGGATTGGAGTTCCTTTGGACTACCCCTGAAAGAGCAATGCATGAAGAAGTGAGAAGGGAGCCTAAGTTGAAGTGGAGACCCCCAAGTTTAAGAGATGCTGGTATTGTGGTATGTCAGCCAAGGTAAGCTGCAGAAATCAAGGAGAGACAAACCAAGAGAGAGGCCACATGTGTTTTAACCAGCAAGGCTATAATGGTCAAAGCTACACAAGCCCTGTGGAGAGAAGGTGAGGATGCTACATGCCTCAGATGATGGGCATGCAACTATAGAACTTGGTTGCCCAGCTGGATTTTGGTTTTGCTTTGGTCTTTTCCTTCATTTTATGCCCATATTTCTCCCTTGTAGAATAGAAATGTTTATTCTGTGTCTTTATATATTGGGTATATGTGACTTGCTTTTCATGTTCAAAGGGGAAAACATCTATGACTTTGCCTGGAGTATCAGCTGAGATTTTGTACTTTGACCTTTGGGTAATACTGGAACTATTGAGATTATGGGGCTCTTGAAAATTGAGTAAATGTATTTTATATTATGAAATGAGCATGAGATTTTGGGGACTAGACACAGAATGTATGATTTAGATATGAATTGTCACCTAAATGCTCATGTGTGAGACAATGCAAGAATGTTCCCAGGAGAAAAGATAAACCTATGAGATGTAACCTAATCAATGGTTTAATCCACTAATGCAATAACTGGGTATTAACTGTAGGCAGGTAGGAGATAATTGGAGGAAGTAGGTCAGTGAGTATGTGCCTTTGGGGTTTATATTTATTCATGGTTAGCAGAATTCTCTCTCTCTTTTCTTTCTGGTTGCCATATTCTGAGCTGCTCTCCTCTGCCATGCCCTTCTGCCCTGCTGCACTGACTCAACTTTGGCCCAGAGTTATGGAGTTAGCTTTCTGTGGACTGAACTTCTGAAACCATGAACCCCAAATAAATTTTTCCTCCTCTAAATTGCTCTTATCAGTCTTTTTGGTCAACAGTGATGCAAAATGCAGGATCATCAATCTTAATAAAAATGCTCACTTTGAAAAATTTCTCATAATTTTTCAATTACATTTCTAGAGCAATAGCCTTTTGTTTTACTTAAATTGAAATATGTTTTCATGTTTTACACAATAATTATGGTTGATTTAAAAAATTTTAAATCACAAAATATACAGATATAAATAAAAATGGTTTTACATTTCATTATTAACTTAAGCATAGCTTAATGTTGAATAGTCCAGTTTAACTTTCATGGTAAAATCTATATATATTTAGAAAATAAGTTAGTTAGGTAAAGCTCTCTAATAAAATCTCTGAGACTATATTGAAAATTATGTTATCTTTTAAACTGATTAGAACTAGAGTCAATATTTATATTAGAAGTTAGCTGTCTAAAGCCAGCAATATACTTTTCATTCTATACCTGAAAAATACTTTAATAATCTTTTATAAATTTTTAGCTGTTGTATTTGTATGACAAATTACAAATTGTAAGTTCCTAGATATGATAAGAGACAGAAAAAAACCTAAACTGGTTAGCATTAAAGTTTTTCATCTTATTATACTACTGAAAATGTATAATTAACAACATTGAATAAACTATATCCACTGACATTTTTATTGTGAAGCAAAAATAAGGAAATTTTAGTTGATAAGTGAACTGAAGAAATAGTTAAATAAAAATGGAGCAAACAACTGAAGAAATAATAAACATAAGAAACTATTCATATATATATTCATATATATTCATCATATATTCATATATATATGAATAGTTCCCTATGTTGGTATATGTATAGTGTTTGTGTGTGTTTGTAATAGTATATATATATATGTATATATGTATATATTATGCATATTGGTTCTGGTGCCCTATAAAGGAAAATGAATACTTTCACTAGTATTCAGAAAACATTGACAAATGAAAGTATCATTTACATAATACATTATCTTTGTAGAAAATTTACTTTAAAATATTATTTAAATCAATCTTCTATGTGTTCAGAGTCTAATATGTTAAAACTTATTTGTTAATTTTTGTGTTTTTACTATGATAACTGCCATATATTTTCAAAGTTTTGTGTTTATTATGTAAAACCTTGACTTTTTAAGTCAGATAACTGGATTGGAGTCCTGATTTTGCTCATCAAATATTCTTATAACTGAATAATTTGACCATTCACAACAGCATCTAACATTCAAAGTTGCTATGAAAATTAAATTAAAAAGTGACCACAGGCACTGATATTTAAGTTTCTTTGCTCTTTTCAGGAACACTGTGATTGTAATTATGATCGAATGAAACGTTGGGCTAGCTTCTGTTTTCCAACTGAAGCAGCATAGTAGAAAGTTTAGTATGGTAATATTAAATACTAAATTTATTTCTAACTAATATACTCTATTAGCAAATTTATGTGGTAGTTCCATGGAATAGGCATGGCATTTTGACATAATAATATCCTGAATTCATATATTGTTTTTGCCACATATCATAGAATCTTAAGTATACCCTCAATTGTGATGTTTTCTAACTAATTATAAATCTTTTAATAAATACATATCTGTCAATATTTACATTAAAATACTCTCACAGGAAAGCCACTGACAGTTTAATCCTTAAACATTTATAATTAAAAACTATACTTATGATATTTGTCACAGACTAATGAGTTCCTTGATTAAAAATATATTTTTCATATTTCCATTGAATATAGGAACACAGGTATAAATGGTTATTTAATCACACAATTTTTATAAATCCATTTCTGTATATATTAACTATACTCTTAAATTTCAGATAAAATGCATCAAAACTCCAACACAATACATGTTTGATATTTTAACCTAATTATAAATTTAAATGTTTTAAAATAAATATCATGGTACACATGTGTATATGTTCAGCACTGTTTACGAAGATTTCTTTAATCTGAAGAATTATCATCATAGAAGACTAGATAGTTTGATACTGGGTAATAGTAGATAATGTAAATGATAGAATAAGAAGATATATAGACAGTATATACCCTTTGCCCTATATTCACCATAATGATAAAACTGAGAATAAATGATTTTTAAATTGTCTTACATGCAATAACTTTAGAAAGAAATAGATGTCTTTAACACTTTGGGACAGTAGTATGTGACAAGCTTTAAGCTGAGATAGCTATGTTAAAACAAATGCTGGCTTTTAAATATCAGGATAATGACCCACAGTGTTAACAAAAACGTGATTTCTGCTCATGGCCTTTTATACTTCACTCTGTTTCAATGAAGAAACTGCAATTCACTGAATCAACACACAACGGGACATTATTTGCTTACTCTCTGTTATAATGCCATTCTGATAATACAATTTCAACAATTAAACAAACATTTTCGAATTTCTCATGAATACTGCAGGAAATAGAAAACCGAATAATACATACCTCCTCAACTCCAAGGAGTCGGTTAGTGAGTACCAACCAACCCACGTCTATTGCAGATAATAAGCAAAAGTCAAGAGATCTCAAGCATACAGCTGCCCAAAAATGGAAGCAATTAATGCTTCCTATGCAGAAAAATCTGGCAGCCAGTTGTACGTTATAAAGACAGTATTAACTGAGTTGAAGAAAAAGAGGGCAAAACTATCTAATCTCATTGAAGTTAAAGTTAGTGCTGAGCACTTTTAGAGCGTGATCTAGGTTACAACCTATTCTCTAACTTTCTGGATGATGTAATTGTTTTCTTTACCCCCGCGTGGATTTTAGTGTAAACCTGAAAAAGCTATAAATCCTACAAGCCTGATGTCATTTCAGATTCAAATTAGTCACGGCTTCATAAAAAATACGCTGCAATCCTTGTGCATATTTTTATGAAGCCTTGATTAATTTGAACTTGAAATGGCATCAGGCTTATGGATTTATAGCCTGATATGTCTTCTAACTTACATCTAGTCAAAAAAGAATATTCAATCAGAGAAAACTACACCCATTGATGAATCAGGCTACTGTCTCTTATTTCTTTATTTGGTACTTTTTTTTTTTAATCTCCCATTGTTTTTATAACAGTTTGGGACAAAGGTAATGTCCTCTGCAATAAGTCTACTTAGTAAAATGTTCTAGAAGAAGTTTACATATATTTTTTTGGATGACATTAATGATCAGAGGGTTCGCAGAAGCTTTCCCCACCCTACTGCAAGCATATACATACACACACAAATCAAAAAAGAGAGAAATGCTGGAGATGTGGAATGCTGTATAAGAAAAGATCTTAGATATTTATTTAGCTAAGCTTGAAGTTCAGCCAAGTTCAACCAAGGAAATAATCAGAACAGAGGAGAAATAATATATTTAAATCAAACGAAGAAGTGAAACGTGAAATCACTCGTGATCACTGGGAGTCCATGCTGGTCATAACAAATGGGGGTGGTAGAACAGTGATAGACAGGAAGCCGTATCAAGTTCTTATTGTTCCATTCTTTCTTTTAGTGAGGTTGTCATCAGTGTGGCCTGTCATTAATAGAATACCACTAATTTTTTTTTTTCCCACCAGTATTTACAATAAATTGTATTCCTGCTGTTTGCCAAATGCTTCTAGATCCCACGGCCTCATTTCCATACATTAGGTTAGTTTTCTTTCCTCCATTGTTCAGTAATATATAATTTGTCTTGTTTCAGGTTTGTTTCCTTTCATGTACCTTGCTCGACGGTCATGAATTGGTAAAACATAAATCAGGATTTAATTGTATGCTCTTCCTTTTTCTTTATTTTTCATGGCTTTCCATAACCCTTAATTAAGTCCCATGCCTTTTATCAGGCACATAACATCAGGTACAACCTCATCCTTTGTCAGTTGTCCAGATTTATTGAATTCTTCTCCTCCCATTTCCTTCTCATGTTCGTAGAGTTTAGTTTTATAATCTTTTCCTTCTCACTGTACTGAATTCGTGTTCATTCTTATGCCTCCATTATCACTAAAAGGTCCACTCTCAGGGATTTTTGTGTACAATTGCCTCTTTGTAAATCAGGATTTCTCAAGGATTCCATAAATATAAGGAGGCTTTTCTCCCTCCCCAGCCAATCCCTGCTTCCTGCCTCTGTACTGTGTCTACTTATGATTTTTCCTTTATGGTTTACACATTGATATGTAAAACAAATTCCAAAGCCTAATCATAACTGCTTAGTTTTATTCTTTTCTTACCCAGTCTATCATAATATCTGAGGATACAGCAAGAATACTACGTGTATTTCTGGAATTAGTAGATAAATTGCATTGCTGTGGGCTCTTCTGGGAGGACATCTTTGTAGGAACTTCATCAATTCTTCCATTATTTATGAGCTTCAGTTTCTTAATGACAGGAGATTGAATCAACTGATCTTCAAGGCCCTCTACAATCCTCAAAATGGCCTTGGAAGTCCTCTAGAATCAGACCCCATCACTACTCTGATCTTTTCCTTTACTCTTCTTCCCCACTCTTTCTGCCGCGCTAACCATTTGCTGCCCAAAACACTAGGCATGCATCCAGCTTAGGCAGTTTCACTGACAACTTTTAACCCTGGATGCTCAGGCCCTTACTTTCCCTATGGCTAATTCTACATATATCCTTTAAGACCTTCTCTTCGAAATCTACTGCAAAACATGCATTTTATTGACATTATACAGCATAGAATAACTATTGTAATGACCATTTTCTGTTATTCTAAACACCTTTTTCTTTCTAACATACAATGTGAGTTATCGTTTATTATGTTTATTGATTTTATTTAACACCTCATGCTGGAATATTAGCATCCCAAGGGAAGAAATCTTTGTATAAGAATGTATTTTAGGTGCCTATATAATTCCTTATGGCATAAAAATTTATTAATTGTCTCCATGAACACAGGTAATTTTCCATTCTATATGTAAATTCAAAATCCTAGACTACATTTCAAACCTTTTATAACCAGCCTGAAAACTATCTTTCATCCTTCTCTAAACTACTTTATTTAAAAACACACCCCATAGTATCTTTTACTAGAGGAGGTAGCAAACAAGATCATTTAATCACTGATTAAAAAAAAATCTTTGTATATTTTTCTTTGATTTCTGGGTTTTCTCATTCAAATTTCTTCTAACTTCTAAACATAGAATTGGGTAAGTCTGTAAAGTCCTTCTCAATTTCAAATTAGAATGAGAAAATTTCTCTTATCTCTGCAGTTAGAAGTTATTTCCCCTATGCAAAGTGACTACAGCACTTAATAGCATCATATAATTTATTTTTAATGATTAAAACTAAACACAACTTGCTACTTTGAGCAATTATAACTCTTTAAATTATAGCAACTTTTACATGGGTAATTTATGCATATATATAAATATAGACACATTGCACCATATGACTATATATATGTATTTACATAGACATATACATTTATAGTTTGCATTGCTTTTGTTTTCCATAGTTACAATAACAAACATAACAATATGAAAGTAACTTAAGGCATTATATAAAACATAATAATTTTTCACCACTTTATTAATCCACAAGTAAGCACTCTTTTTCATTATTTTGTAGTTTTTTATTGCCAAATAAAACCATGTAATTTTTGTTTCTCTCTATGGATGGAAAGAACAAGCAAATTATTTCTTAAAGTGAGTTAGATATAATTAGATCCTGCTAATTATGTTTTATTTTAATGCTTATCAATCAGGAATTCAGCAAAGCTCAGTAAGTTCATGTAGAAGTGTAATGACAAGAGAAATGAATTCAATTTATTCTAGTTCAAACTGAAAAGTCACAGGAAGCTTTCTTGTCCTCTTGATTGATGGAGCAAATGTTCCAGAGATAATTCTTATAGCACATTAATGGCACAATGAATTGAGAGCATTTTATGTTATCTTAAAATTACATCTAAAAAGTTTTCATGTTTATCAATCATTAGTATTTTAAAATACAAACAAACTAATCACATTTATAAAAAAACATTAGAACAGAGTACTTCAGTTTTTTTTATAAATGGCAAATTATGTCACAGGACATCATATGCTGTCCATTTACATCCCCAATAAAGACTCCTGTTTACCTCAAATTAAATCTAATATTGAAGGAGGATTTTTATCAAATACTCTTATTATTCTTTCTTATAGTATTACCCACTAACTACTCAGACAAACCTATATGCTTCAACTAATGATGAGGTTATTGTCCCCCAAATTAATTGCCCACGAGATATTTTAAGTTGTTAATTTTCATACATACAAAAATGCTAGCCTTTTTCAATTGCATGTTTTCAAGAGAAACACCTCTTCTATCATCTGCTGAGTGCATTCCTTCCCTATATGTCCCCACAACTCATAATTTCATTCAGATGTTATTTACTATAGAAACCTTTTATCTTTACTGGCAGAAGTTATGAATTCTTAATAATATTGTGGCTTTACATTTGTTTTAAATACACCAAGCTATATCTCTTACATTATTTCATATAGTTCATGCATAGTTTGTATTTTCCACATTAGTACCTCTAGGACCTTGTGAAAATCCTAGTTGACATTGTTATAGATTCATTGTGATAAATAAGATGGGGGAATTATCAAGATTCTATACAGCTTGATCCTTTAAATGCCACACATTATAAGATGTTGACAATATGTAATAAGTCAGAGCAAGGAGCTAATTAAATTAACAATTCTATATAAGATCCACCTTTTACAGTGAGATAGCATAAATACCATAGCTATTAAACAATATGAGGTTTTAATAGTGTTTTTAAGGAAACTAGAGCAAAATGGAGACCCAAATGCTGACGAAAAGAAAAGGAATATTCTCATTTTTTATTACTGTGTAATAAATCAACACAAATATAGTCATGATTTCAAAGTCAAAGACCTAGGCATAACATTGCTGGATTCTGTTTTTTCTATCACAAAGCTGAAATCAGGATGTCAGCTAGTTTGATTTCATGTCTGGAGGCTGAGAGGAAAACCTACTTTCAAGTCTATTCAGATTGTTTGCAGAATTCAATTTCTGGCAGGGTATAGGTCTGAGACCTCTGTTTCCTTGCTGCCTATCAGCTGGAAACTGTTTTTAGCTCTTGGAAGCAGCCCAATTCTGTCACATGGTAACCCTCAATCTTCAAAGTCAACAACAGATGATTTCTTGTGTGTTAAATCCTATTCATGCTTTGAATCTTTGACTTCAGGAAAAACTCAGCTCCTTTTAATAGCTAACCTAATTATATCAGGCATATTCAAGATCATCTTCTTTTCCCAAATTCATCCGTATTATATATTAGAAGTCCTAATTAGAGGAGCAAGTGAATTCATCATGCATACTTCTAAGGGAACTCATGCACTAAGGGTGTGTACAATAGGAAACAGGAATCTTGCACCCCATCTAGAATTTTCCTGCCATAGTGCTAACGTAGAGGCAATGAGATAAAATGGCAGGTGCAAAGTACTGAGTGCATAAAGATTTGAGATTTTCAAATACATATAACATTTTTAAATTGTGTGATGTCGTAGAAAGTCACATACCCTCCCTGAAACTTGGACTTATCTTTGACGGGGGTATCGGGGACTGAACTCAGGGGCACTCAACCACTGAGCCATATCCTCAGCCCTATTTTGTAATTTATTTAGAGACAGGGTCTCATTGAGTTACTTAGTGCCTCACAGTTGCTGAGACTGGCTTTGAACTTGCAATCCTCCTGCCTCAGCCTCCGGAGCCACTGGGGTTACAGGCATGCGCCACTGTGCCAAACTGGATTTTTTTTATTTATGGCACCAACACTTTATAATAAACATATGTTGTTGTTACTATTTTGTCCTTTGGGGCATGAGACATGTTATTTTCATATAAAATCATACCTTGACTTTATTTATCTATTTAATTCATATACATCTGTATTTTCAATTATAAATGGTCCTTGATTTCATGAACATTGATTTACAAATTTCTGAAATATATAAGTAAAATGGACTGGAGAAGAAGGTCCAGGACAGAACATGAGATACACCAAGGTTTATATAAGAGTCCAGACCATCTGCATCTTGTCAATCAAGATGTGTGACCAAACTCTTGCCACTTCTGACTCAGAAGCTATTAACAAGTAGTGTGAGTAATTAGTATTCACAGTGAGTTATGAGAAACACATTTAATTGTGAAAAGGAAAGCATTCCACATGAAGGAGATGAGAAGGGACATTTAGAAAGTGATCAGAAAAACTAAGAAACAGTAGTGTCGGAGAAGCCAGGGAAAAGAAAGGCAATGAAAATGATGGGGACACCACAAGGCTGGAGGTTAAAGTGGCGTCAGGAAAGAGGAATACTAATTGGAAGCATACAATGAACTTACTGAGGTATTGCTGAAGAATTTGCAAATTCTAGGTATGCCAGGTGTCAAGTGTATCAGCAATAGCCATATTTGAAACAAACTATGGCATTTAAAGTATTTTTGAGGAAGGAAAAGATAGTTTTGAATGTGGAAAGCACATCATAGTTGATAAAGCCAGGTCCTTAAAGAGTGGTAAGAATGCAGGCTGAGCTTTAACCATAATCAATGTAGATTTTAGATCAGTGGAAATCTCAAATACTATTTGAGAATGTACACAGAGTCCTAGGGCTTGAAGGTCACTGCCCTGGTAAAAGAACCAGAGGCAGTGACTAGAATGTGAGGACTGACAGTCTCCAACTATATTCTAGAAGATAGTTTGTGTGCATAGAAAAAAACAGTCTATTTTTATATTATTTTGAACTATAAAACACACATAACCCATTTTTAAAACACATACAAAATTAGTAATCTAAAGCTTTATATCACTAATCCAAATGTGACCAGTGTCAAGAGATGATTACCTTTGAACAATATAATCGATAATATCCTGACTCAGGCAGGATTCACACATTGCAGTTAACAAATCAATGAGTGGAAAGAGTCCTACCTTCAGTAGTGATCCTTGTTCACTATGGTTTAGATCTAGAATGTGCCCCAAACTCATGTGTTGAAGAATTGGTTCCCAATGGAGCAATGTCAGCAGCAAAAATTTGGGTAAAAATGAAACATCTTGCTGTTTTCACAATAAAATTATATTAATTGGTTTAATATAATATTAAATAATATAATGTAATATAACCTTCGTTTTTTTAAATCTTTGTTTTTTAATAATTTTTTTTACCTTGGAAAATATTTTGTTTTCCAGTGTCACAGTTCTATAATTTGTTAACTACAGCGTTCAATGACTGTAAACAAGTTACTTAGAAGTTGTGTCCATGTTGCTAAGGCAAAGGTGTGTAATTCAGCGTTCCTTCACGTACTATTTTCTAGTCTCGGGTAATATATCAGAGAACACAAATTTTAATATTCTAGAACTTCTAGTAAAGGAAACAGACAATAAATAATTAGTAAAATATATAGTATATCAAGTAATATAGAGAAAATGCATCAGGAGGAACAGGAAGAAATGATGAATATAATGTAAAGTAATTTTAAGGTAGATTTTTTTCTTTGTGAGAGGAATTGAACCCAGGAGCACTTAACCACTAAGCTGCATCCAGAGCCCTTTTTGATATGTTATTTAGAGACAGGGTCTTCCTGACTGAGTTGCTTAGTGCCTTACTAAGTTGCTGAGGTTGGCTTTGAATTCATGATCTTCCTGCCTCAACCTCCCCAGCTGCTGGGATTACAGGGCTGCTACATGCTCAGTTTTAAGTAGAATTACTAAAAGAAAATGTCATTTGTGAGATTGCATGTCTATTACATGATGGACCCTAAATAAATACTCAGTGAGATATTGAGTATTGTCTTGAAGAAAGTTCAGTGTTAGATATGAACTAACTTATTTGTCCAATGAAAATAACTTGCTTAGCAATACAATTACCATGGTTGAGATTTCCTATAAATTGCAAGCTGTAAAGTACTCAGCTGCAATGGCATTCATGGGGGAAGGGTCTGTACAAAGCCATGCTTCCATTTCATTTTTTAATTTTAATTTTAATTTTTTAAAACTCGATTTGTCGAGTTTTACAAATGGATTAAAAATCCTCATTTTTCAATCCTCATTTTCAATCCTCATTCTCAGAAAGATATCTTTCTTTCTCTGTCACTGAATATTTGTCACTGAAACCAAGACATCTTTGTGTAATTTCCAACCATCACTTTTATGATATTCCACCCACAAAAGTCACAATCTCATCAATATAGAGTCTCCCATACTTAAGTTTTCCAGTTCATCTTCTTCTATTTCCTCTTGAATCCAGTCTATATCTGCCATATTTTCTTTTCCATCTTAACACCAAAGCTACTTTTATTACAACTACAATGCAATCAGTACTGTTAAATACAATATCAAGCTTGGTATTTTAATACAATATTTGAAACCTATCTTAATTTTGTTGTCCCCAAGGCACCATCCTTCTCTTGTTGTCTTCTCTATATCCCTTGTCAATTTTCTCATCCTCCTTCATTATCATATCTGACATCTCTTAATAATTTATTGCCCATAACAGTACTGATGTCTCTGTCCTTTATCAAAATGTAACCATTTTATCATTTCATTCATCTTTGTATTTTAAATATCACCTAAAAGCTGGTGATTTGTTGGTTGTAATCCAATTTTGAATCACTCTTCTGATCTTCATGGTACCAGGAAGTTTGCAATCAACATCTTTTCTCAGTGTCCAGTAGGTTCCTCTATCTTAACATGAACGGCACACTCCACATTTTTTGTTATATTGTGTTTTAGTCATCTTTTTGGTGAAGTCACAAAAAGAACAAACAAGAACAATTTTAGAGGAGGAAAAGTTTATTGGACAACTCGGTTTCAAAGTTATCAATCCTTAGACTGCCAAATCCGTTCCTTGGGGCCTCAAGAGAGACAGAACATCAAGGCAGAAGAGCATGGTGGAGAGGAGCAGATCAGAGCATGACAATCAGGAAGAGAGCTCTACTCAGCAGGGATAAAATACATACCCCAAAGGCGAGCCTGCAGTGGCCCACCTCCTCCAACCATATTCTACCTGCCTACAGTTATCACCCAGTTAATACATTCAACCAGATTAATTTACGGATTAGGTTAAAGTGCTCATAACTCAATAATCTCATCTCTAAACTTTCTTGCATCATCTCACACATAAGTTTTTTGGGGACACCTTGTTTCTAAACCATAGCATGCCGTCACAGATCAAAACAGGATTTGAAGTAATGCCTACTCCTTCATTCTGGTTGCTCATACCAAAAACTTGGTCATCCTCAATGTCTCTTTCTCTCATACCCCACAGGCCCCTCAGTATATTGTGTTAGGATTCTCTAGAGGAACAGAATCAATAGGAAGTATGATTATAAAAAGGGGATTTATTAAATTTGCTTACATGACCAGAAGCTAGATAGTCCACAATGGCTGTCTGAAGCTGGAGAGCTGGAAGAACCAACAGTTGCGCAGTCCAAGACATGAAAGATCAACAGTGCTACCCTAGTCTGAGACCAAGGCTTCTGGAAACTACCTGGAGAATCACTGGCAGAGTCTGCTTTGGAAGAATGAAGAAGAGAGAATCCGATATCCTTAGACCATAGAAGCAGCAATCAAGAACCCATTCAAGAAGAGCTGAGTGAGCTTGTATCTGCATCTGCTTCCTTGTTCTTCCCACTTTTATTCCACCCTATTTGGCAGTGCTGCCCACACTTAGGGAGGAGCTCCACTTCAGTTCACTATCCCACATTCCATTCATTCCTAGACACACCTCATTGACATACCCAGAAGCCTCTTAATCATTGGCATCTCTTAATCCAATCAAGTTGACAGTTCAAATTAACCATTACAGTATATATTTGTGGCATTGAATTAAAAAATACATCCTAGCAATCATCTTTTCAGACCTGAATTATTGTAATAGTCTCCTAGTCTTACTCCCTATCTGTACTTATTTCCCTGAAGTTATACTTAGCAAAAAACAGATTCTAAGAAACCTAAGAAAGATCATGATGTTCACCTTCTGAAATTCCTACCATGACTTTCCACTTTAACATAAATGTCAGTCTTTGTTCCTATGCATAAGTCTCTACATGATGTATGCTCCCTCTTCCATCATTCCACCTCTCATTTCCTCTTTTATTTTCTCTTTGGAATGCACCAGAATTATTTTTGTCCTAGGAAATTACAGACAAACTCATATCCAGGGTTCTTATCCACTCCTGCCTTTATAAATTGAGGATTTTCCTTCTGATTATCCACACAACTCACTGATTTCCTTCTTCCGGATCTCTACCCAAATTTCTCTGTCACAGTGGCCGTCCTCTGACACTGCCATCCTCTAGCCCATTGTTGCTGGACAGTGTTTATTAATTAATGTTAAAATACATGTTTGGGTCTCTTATTCCTCCAAATGAATTTCATGATTGCTTGCTCTATTTCCATGAGGTCCATCATTGGGATTTTAATTGGAATTGCATTAAATTTGTATAGCATTTTTGGAAGTATGGCCATTTTGACAATATTAATTCTGCCTATCCACGAACATGGGAGGTCTTTCCATCTTCTCAGATGCTCCTTAACTTCTTTCTTTAGTGTTCTGTAGTTCTCAGTGTAGAGGTCTTTCACATCTTTTGTTAGATTGATTCCCAAGTACTTTATTTTTTTTGAGGTTAATGTGAATGGGGTAGTTTTCCTAATTTCTCTCTCAGAGGATGCATCACTTATGAATAAAAATGCATTAGATTTATGAGCATTAATTTTATATCCTGCTACTTTGCTGAATTGCAAGAAGAGTGAAGCAGGGGGTTTCACAATACCAGACCTCCAACTATACTACAGAGCAATAGTAACAAAAACAGCATGGTATTGGTACCAAAATAGACAGGTAGATCAATGGTATAGAATAGAGGACACAGAGACAAACCCAAATAAGTACAGGTATCTCATACTTGACAAAGGAGGCAAAAACATGCAATGGAGAAAAGACAGCCTCTTCAACAAATGGTGCTGGGAAAACTGGAAATCCATATGCAGCAAAATGAAACTAAACCCATATCTTTGTGCATTATTATTGTTATGGCAAATTATATTGTATTTTTATTACTATATCAAATAACGTACACTTCAAATATATACTTCTTATTTATGATCTTCTGTGTTGTGTGACATGCTTAAAATATTTTTTTTTTTTTTTTTGAACTGGGGATTGAACTCAGGGGGCACTCGGTCACTGAGCCACATCCCCAGCCCTATTTTGTATTTTATTTAGAGACACGGTCTCACTGAGTTGCTTAGGGCCTCGCTAAATTGCTGAGGCTGGCTTTGAACTCGCGATCCTCCTGACTCAGCCTCCCAAGTTGCTTGGATTACAGGCGTGCGCCACCACGCCTGGCTTGCTTAAAATATTTTAAAAAATCAATTTACTTGAACTTAAATCTTTTTGAGAGAACCTGAAAATGCTTTACCATTGAGCTATATCCTCAGCCCTTTTTATTTTTTATTTTGCAACAGGGTCTGTCTAAGTTACTTAGGGTCTTGCTAAATTGCTGAGGCTGGCCTAGAACTTGTGGTCCTCCTGCCTCAGCTTCCCAAAATGCCAGGGTTACAAGTATGCATCATGAACCCAGTTTGAATATGAATTTTAAGAGAAATTGGAAAAGCTTTCATTGAGAATACCCACAAAGGTATTATGCAGAGCTATATTCAACTAATTTTACAATAAGGTAAAAATAAGAATGACAGGCAATTTGTAAAGAAGTGACTATATTATCTTTTCATTAGAGAACTTAGGAGACGCATACATTCAGGTCTAAGAAAAACTCTGGTTGGTTTCGTTTTTTCTTTTTTTTTTCTTTTCTTTTTTTTTTTTAACCAGGGAAAGAACTCGGGCACTCAACCACTGAGTCACATCCCCAGCCCTATTTTGTATTTTATTTAGAGACAGGGTCTTACTGAGTTGCTTAGCACCTCACCATTGCTGAGGCTGGCTTTGAACTCACAATCCTCCTACTTCAGCCTTCTGAGCTGCTGGGGTTACAGGCATGCACCATCATGCCCAGTTCTTGTTGTTTTTTAAACAATCTTTTTCAATTTTTTGGATCCTAATTATGTTTCTAATAATTTGCTGCATTTTTTTTCCCTACTGGAGAGTTCACTGTATTCTTTTTCTTGTGTGATTATGATTATGATCAAATAATTAAAGAGGTTTCATCATTTGTAACTGTAATGATTAGAATATTATAATTTCAGTTGAGTTGTTATACTAATTTTAAATCAGTCTAATTTATCATTGGTATTTAGAATATGGTCAATTTAGAAAATTGTTTGCCTGCTTTTATATTTTGCACATATTTGCATTGCTTTTCTTTATTGATGTCTGGAATCTACTCTTTTCTTCTACATTTACCAATATAAACACCAATGGAGAACATCAAGGATTTTCCATCCAGGAAAGATCCTAGATTGAACACTTCTGTAAGTTTGTACATTTAATATGAGATACTCATCGCAAGGATTTGTTTGGTAATATGTAAATTACATTTACATAAAATAAAGTTTTAAGTGATTTATTTAATATTCCAATGTTAGTTTAAGTGGTAAGACTTTAACTGCTGTCATGTCATACAATTATAAAAAATTCTCCCATGTTACTTTGATCAAAGTCTGCAAAAATATTTTGATGAATTCCCAGTATTTGAGGCTGTCTGAGAGATTTCTTTCTCTTACACTTGCATTGTAGTAAAACAAACTGCAACCTACAGGACCACAAGGAGGCAGCCATGCAGGAGACTGCATTTGAACTTTCCAAATAGAATGGGAGAAAAATATATTAGATTTGAGAGAAAATATATTTTCTTAATGAAGCAAAAGATGAAGACCGGTGAGGCAGAAGAGGAACAAATGGAGCATGTGTGGGGAAGGAAATATGGAAACAGGGATTGTTTGCAGAGGACAGAGTAGACAGAAGTCAGATCATGTAGGCATTGCTTTCTTATTTGATTACAGGTATAAACACCATTGACTTTTTATTTTGAGAAAAGTAGTTATACAATTCTAATAAGATCTTCAAAAGTGGTAGAATGGGGTAAAATAGGCAGCCTATGAAAACATCCTTACTATTTATATTTGAATCAACCTGATTATAAATAGAGATGATTGCTAAATAGATGATAAATATCCTCCTTAAATTCTGGTCATATTATAATTTGAGATTTTATATTGGATAAATTGTATTTGTTATTAGTATGGTTTTAATACCATTGAAGAATTTTTAAAAAACATTTCATATGATAGTAAAAATGTGAATTAATGATTTATAAAATGATTTAATGGATTCTTAGTACATAAATTGTATTTCTGTGCAATGCTAAGACTTTTTTTTATTGCAGTCCTTCAATTTTGTGGATTAACAAAAATACCAGGCTTTTGTTGTGACAGACAAGGTTCTGTGACTTAGTGATTGTATAACCTTTTAATTTCACTGCTAATTTAAATGACTCCATTGTCCTATTACGCTAGGGAAGGGTAAATAAATGAGTCACCTTGTTTCAAAATGTGGAGAAGTGTCATCTTTGATATTATTAGTCTCTGCATTGTGTTAGGGAAGCTGATTTTATGTGCTGAAGCAAAACCCATGGCTCATAAACTCAACAGAGGTGAGTGAGTTATGATAGTCTTGGAAATACATTAATGAAATTCTGCAAACATCAGTATGGTACATTAGTCTTCATCACATTTGGCTTTATTAAACACACAGATAGATGGAAGCCTGCCATGGATACCAAGTGTTTTGCTTTTTCAATATGACCTAAGGAAATACAAAAGTGTTGGCTTTTTAAAAACTGTTTTAACATTATGTGTAAATGATACCATTTCATAGTTTGGTGATTTAAAGAATGAGACAGTTTAAGATATTGTCATCACCATGATTTAACATTTATCAAGGACCTATAATATGTTGGACACCACAGGGGGGAAAAAAAGGACACTGCAAAACAAGGTCTCTGCCTTTAATTTATGTTTGCTTATTTTGTCTAAAGACCGGAGAAAATACAATGTTCACTACAGAGTACATGTTCTGAAAGCTAAAGTTTTCCATCAGAATCATTGAGTCTTCATTGCCACCAGGAGAGACTAAGCACACCTGTCCATTTAAAGGAAAATAGATGGTAAAATTAAAGTTATATCAACTAAAAATAAAAATTAAAATGTTTAAATTGACATTATTTTCTCTGTGTACCTAATTATATGAATATTCAGTTTTATGATGTTTTCTAATCCAAATTAAAAATACAATTATAGTAAGGATTATGCTTTATTTTGTTTCTGTTTTGAGATAATCCATGACAGATCATGTAAGTGATTTAGATTTGGAACTGAAAGTACTTTCCAAATATGATGGACTATCACCCCAAAATATATTATATCAAAGGCATTTTTTATGCATATTTAGGTCTCTGGGGTATTATCACAATACCTACCTTAAACACCAAACTCATTTTTATTTGAAATGTAGCTTTCACAATTCTCTAATGCATATTAATTTCCACAGCTAAATACACACACACAGCACACACACACATTTTCCTCTCGTCTATACTTGCATTTCTTGCATATGGCATGAAAACGATTATACTACTCATAAAATTCCTCAGGAGAATACCTTTCTGTTTCAGTTGACATTGCTTAATTTTTGTGGCTATTATGATTATTAAGATTGATATGGTTGAATTTTGATATCCCTAATAACTGATCATAATGCAATGCTGAATAAGCATTCAATATTATAAAACTATGCATGAACACTTGAACACACACATGAAAAATTTGTATAGTATGAATAGGGAGGAAGAACTTTTTAAACATCTGATGAATAGTAACAATTAAAATGCATCAAGGATTTTTACACATTGAAAACCCCAATATGAGTTATATTATTCATGAAATGTATTCCATTAATTACACAAAAATATGAAAATATTTAGAAATTTGTTGTCAAGATGCTTATGACATTTTCATGCCTTGAGAATTCTTTTTTTTTAAATTTTTACAGACTTCATTTTGATTCATTGTACACAAATGGGGTACAACCTTTCATTTCTATGGTTGTACATGATGTAGATTCACACCATTCACATAATCATAAATATACATAGGGCAATGATGTCTGTCTCAGTCCACCATCTTTCATACCCCTGCCCCCTTCTCCCTCTCATTTCCCTCTATGTAATCTAACGTTCCTCCATTCTTCTCTCACCCTCCACCCTGATTATATATCATCATCCACTTATTATTACCTTTAGGGGAGTATAGATATGGGTATATTATTGTGAAAATATTAGAATGTCAGATTTTATGTTTATTTTTATTTTCATTATGCATTAGTGCATTGTAGTGATATATAGCAGTGAGGTTCATTGTGAAATGTTCATGAATACAGAAAATAATTTGTTCCAATTTATTCTCCCATACTTGCCCTGTCCCCAAGATCTTATTTCTCTACTCTACTGGTCTTCCATTTTTTAATTTATTTTTAAATTTATGCATTATAAGTATACATAAAAGTAAAATTTATTGTGATCTATTCATATATTCATGTAGCATAATTTGATCAATTTCACTTCTCAGCTCCTCCCTTTTCTTATCACTCTTCCTTCCCTCTTGATCTTTCTCCTTGTCTACTATTCTCCCTTCGATTTTCATGAGATTTCCCCCTTTTTATTCCTTATTTCTCTATAGCTTCTGCATGTGAGAGAAAAGAGTGGACCCTTTATTTCTGAGTCTGGCTTATTTCACACAGCATGATGTCTTCTAGTTTCATCCATTTTCCAGCAAATGACAAGATTTCTTTCTTCTTTATGGCTGACTAGAACTCCACTGTGTTTATGCATCACAATTTCTTTATGGATTCATCTCTTGATTTACACCTGGGCTGGCTCCATAACTTGGATATTGTGAAAAGCACTTGAATGCAGGTATCACTAAAGTATGCAAATTAAAAGTGTATTGTTTTATTTATCTATTTAAATCTGATTTATTGTATCAATTATCAGGTACTTGAACATTGTAACTGTTAAAGGAAAATTAAATGTAACTAACGTTATGGCAACATAATTTGAGTCAAATGTTTCAATTATTATACTTACAACTGTACTTACTAAATTACTACCTGAAAATTAACATATGTAGAAGCCTTTTGTTGAAAGTGTAATGTAAGATAGGGTTCATTTAGTAAATTCCATCCAGGAGTTTGTGTGTTCTATTAAAAGCAGGGTATATCAATATAGATCTCTGAAGTTATGCTCATATGCAAATGAGTAGCTAGTTAAAAGTACAAGCTTTACCTCCAAATTTAAAGTCATGTTATACCAAGTTTAATACAACAGAAGAAAAAGTGTATAATCACTCCCTTTTTGATGAAAATAATCACTCCCTTTGCATATTTTGTATATTTTAGACAAAATATACAAATAATTGTGGAAAGAATACAATTGTTATGGATCAAACAACCAAGAAAATTAGAGTGTCACTGAGGCGACACATTATGATTGAAAATAATTCTTACATTTAAGAAATTTTACATATTATCATTTTGACTTTACTAGAATCTAATGTGGACATTTAATTCCCAGTCTTCCCTTGTCAAGCAAAGACTTGTGTCCTACATCAAAACAACTGGATAAACCCACTTAAGGCTTATTTTCTGATGTGAGAAATATGACGTCACTGAATGCTGGTACATTTTCTGGCAATAATGGTTGCAGAGGAATTGAGGTGCTCAGAAGTAGTGGTGTTACAATGTTTTTTGTTCACTTCTTGTCACAGTGTCGAGCTTCAGATTTTCTCCTGGCTATCTAGAAGTTTCTGTTCATAAAATTATATTTCTAAGTATAAATTCTAGGAAAAAGTAACTTCAAGGAATAATCATAATTAATATATTCACTGATTTGATTCACACCAAATTAATATATTTTGGTGTGTCTTGGTGAAGAATCCAATACCATTTGACAAACACTGGAACTTAAGAGCATCCAGTGGGGAATATAATGTTTAAATTACAATGCTTTCTCACCTGAATCATAGTGCCTATGGAAGACAAGGCCTTGACAAATGAAAGAAAACTACAGGTTGGACAATGTTAATGTTAAAATATGACCAGAGATGTGAATGTTAAGTACCACCAGTGAAACATCCTTCCTAATGTTAATGTGGATGGTAAGATACTAGTGTGGCAAAATTCTAGGACCAGTACTAAGCAGTTACCTTCAGTACATAGGCCTTATATACAATCAGAAAAGAATTATCTGGAAAACTAAGTAGTAATATAGGTAGTTAATCATGGCTTTCTGCAACAAATGTAATTAAGTATAAATTGTATGATCATACAATTAAGACTATGTAATTTAAAAATGAAATCCTCTTAACCTTCTAAATAGTCCTCAAGTCATCACAATGCAACATGATGACTTGACTTCTTCTCAACTTTCTACTTTGAATCCATTCAGACCCATTACACATCTATAGAGTGCCCTGAAGTAAGCATTAGCTCTCATCTGACATGCATGGAAATAAGAAGTCCCAATTCTAACTTTTCTTGATATATCTCTGTTCATATTCCAGATCGGTATGTTTTTGGTAAAGTAAGCTAATGTCAATTTTTCGTATATAAATGAATACATTTCTTGTGCTGTGTTCACTAGTGAAACTTGTAATGGCATTGTTTTCCTGGTGATGGCTTATGATTTTCAGGTTATAAATACATTTGCCCAGGAACATCTTAGTAGGACATATTGAGTCAGTAGTATATATGGTGGTAATTTTGGAGGGTGAAAAATTTGAATAAATACATTTCAGAAGCAAGAAAAATATACATACTGATTTCCTGTCATGGGGAGTTAAATCTATTAAGACAGAGTCAAATGAAATAAACTAGAGTTTTACCTCCCTTCCAACTTTAAAACCCCAAAGAATTATGGCACCACTGGGAGGATTCTGAAAATTTTGCCACTAACCAAGACCTAAAAAAATACAGAATTCTTTATTCCTATCATATATCATCTAATATACCTCTTTCCTTTTGAAGAACATAACTGGGATTTGGAAAAGAGAGCAGAAGATAATTAAAAGTTTACATAAGTGGTGATATCCAATTGTTTTTCTTTCATGCATACTATTTTTTTTATTGGTTCTTTTTAATTATTCATGACAGTAGAACCCATTTTGATATAATTATACAGCAGGGAATATATCCTTTTTTTCACAATGTAGTTTTACACGATTCATATAATCTTTCCTATACATAGGGTAATGCTGTCTCAGTCTACCAGCTTTCCTTCCCCCATCCCTCCCATCCCATTTTCCTCTACACCATCCAAAGTTCCTCCTTTCTTCTCTTGTTCCCCTGCCACTATGTATCATCATCCACTTACCAGAGAAAATATTCGACCTTTCTTGTTTTTTTTGGGCTTGGCTTATTTCACTTAGCATGATATTCTCCAACTCTACCCATTTACCAGCAAATGCCATAATTTTCTTCTTCTTCACAGCTGAGTAATATTCCATTGTGTATATATAACACAGTTTCTTTATCCATTCATCAATTAAAGGGCATCTAGGTTGGTTCCACAATCTAGCTATTGTGAATTGAGCAGCTATGAACATTGATGTGGCTGCATCACTGTAGTAATCTGATTTTAAGTCCTTTGGGTATAAACTGAGGAGTGGGATACCTGGGTCAAATGGTGGGTCTATTCCAAGGTTTTTGAGGAATCTCCATACTGCTTTCCAGAGTGGCTGCACCAATTTGCAACTCCATAGCAATGTATGAGTGTGCCTTTTTCCCCACATTCACTCCAACAGTTATTATTGCTTTTGTTCCTGATAATAGCCATTCTAATTGGAGTTAGGTGAAATCTTAGGGTGGTTTTAATTTGAATTTCTCTAATTATTAGAGATGATGAGCACTTTTTCATATATTTGTAGATCACCTTCTATCTGTATATCATCTTCTGTGAAGTATCTGCCCAGTTCCTTTGCCCATTTATTGATTGGGTTCTTTATAGTTTTGGTGTAAAGTTTTCTAAGTTCTTTATAAATTTTGGAACTTTGACAATATATCATTTGCTTTTGGAAAATAAAAGGTAGTAAGTGCCTTAGCAGGTACTACTACAATAAATGTGTGTCAGAGGAATGTAGGTTTACCTCATCTAAATCGAGGTATAACTCATTGTTTTCTGGGTGTCCAGTCCTAGGAAATATTCATATAGTCCACACAGATTGGATGTAATTAACTTCAAAATGCATCAGTTACATTGCAAAACAAAACAACATTTGTATGGTTTCTTCTGATGTATTTTTATTTGAAAGGTTATAATCTATGAATGGAACACTAGCAACTCACAGCTATGTTCCCTGTTAGAATGGTGGAAAGAGGTAAAATCCATCATACACAGGAAAACTTAGACACTGAATGAAATTTAGTAAATTTTGCTGATTTTACAGAAGGCAGCACGACAGATGAGAATCCCAAGTTTCTCATAAAGATTTCACTTGCTAACCTTTATCCATGGGTCTTAATTGAGTACAAAACAGTTGCTCAGCAATGATCAGGTTGAGCGTGCAAACTCAGGTGTAGTCTTCCCATCCTGATGTGCAGGGCCCCTTTGCATGTGCACTATGGTTATTTTCTGCTGCCTGGGTTTGGGCAGGAGAGCTGAGAGGAATTTTGGAAGTACAAAGTCCTAAAGATGGGTCTAAAGAGCAAATAAAATTCCCTAGAGAATGCAAAACTTGTCCCAAAGTCTAGAGCAGGGAAAAATTTTGTAAAAATTGCAAAGCCTGTGATTTTTTCTGTACTGAAAATATAAACCAGTCCAGAATTTTATCAGTGCTTTGACTCCACACCCTGGTGAAGTGAAAATCAAGATCCTATCCTCAATACATTTGCCATCAGTGATGCACCAAATATAATTATAGTTGTGAAAAGATAGATTCAGTCTACTTGTGGATTACATTGATTCCACCCACTGTCACTAGTGACAAGATAGAAACCTCATTCTTCACAAAGGACCAGTTCCCCAAAATACTGCGGAAACAGACAGTGTTAACAGGTAACAGGTTTTTCTGAGGTATTGTGACAGTGTATTTGTGTTAAGCATGTCTAGTCAGTTTTACTTTAGGGAACTGAGGAAATAATTGCAAATGATTAGCAAAATGTATGGATATCTGTGAAGTAAACTAAAACCAAAATTTCATTTTCCACTTGGTTTACTTAGCCCTCTCCTCTGACTTCAGGTCTATGATAATGCTTTATGTCCCTTGGTAAG
This sequence comes from Glaucomys volans, assembly GCA_020662805.1. NCBI lineage: Eukaryota > Metazoa > Chordata > Mammalia > Rodentia > Sciuridae > Glaucomys > Glaucomys volans. The sequence continues at coordinate 44,522 of JAJEJO010052958.1, forward strand.
AAATTTATACCTAATGGTCCTCGAATAATCTTTTATTCAATTTTCCCCAAAGCATAGTTATCCTATTAAAATGCCAATTTGAGGAAATATTTGATGGAGGAAAATTCACTTGCTATATTTGTAATATCATAACAGAGTGTTAAGAGAACCTGAATTATACTATCAGTGGATGAATTCTCGTCTATGAACATACCAGAGTGTGAAAGAACAGTTCTTCATTGCAACATAGATATTAGCCAAGCTTTTTTTTTCAGTTTTCTCATTATAGAAATGAAAACTATCTGTTGTCCAGTTATTTTGCACCCAGAAAATAATGGTCAATTTTTTTAGCCATTGCCCTTGATTCCAGGGGATCAAAGACCTTCATTTTCTCAGTTTTTTTTTTCTAAACCTTATGATAACATTTCTCTGACTTTTAAGTTTTGTTCATTGTGTTTGGCCATCTTGGAATCCTATGAGAAAAGAGATATTCTAATACATAGTCCATTTTTTTCCAGAAATATCCTTCCTTTAACATTGGACTGAAAAAAAAAAAAAAAAAAAAAAAAAAAGAAAAGCCAACCATTAACAAAACTTTGCAAAATGCTGAGAGTGTTTCACCAGTATATTTCCCACTGACTTAGGGAATTGAAGAGTTCTGGGTACAATATAATTGTATGTTGGTTTTCTATAAAGGCAAATACAAATTAAAAGTATGAGTCTTACTTTACAGAAAAGATGATTCTCCCTTATTTTCCATTAGAACACTTGAAATTTTAAGTATTTCCCCTTTCTTTGAAAACTAGATAGGTGGCATCTCTTTATGACATGGAAAGGTTAATCTCAAGGACCTGAAATGTACATCTCCTCAAAATGTAAGCATTAAGGAAGATAGCATTCCTACCAGTTTTTTTAGAAGTCTAATTTTTGTGTGTTCCTTGCTTCAAATTGCAAAATCACATCCTTATTTTTCCTTAGGACACAGTTGCAGAACAAGGCCAAATGCGCCATGGAAGCATCCACAGGTGTCCACTCTCACCAATTCTTTTTCATTTGTTCTTATTAGTTATACATGACAGTAGAATGTATTTTCACATATTATATATATATTCTTCTTGTTGCACATGTCGTAGAATTACATTGGCCATGTAATCATATATGCATATAGGAAAGTAATGTCCACTTCATTCTCTTTCCCATTCCCATTCCTCCTCTCTTCCCTTCATTCCTCTTTGTCCAATCCAAAGTACTCTATTCTTCCCTACACCCCTCCTTTTATGAGTTAACTTCCACATATCAGAAAGAAAATTTGGACTTTTGTTTTCTACAATGGACTTATTTCACTTAGCATGATATTCTCCAGTTACATCCATTCACCAGAAAAAGTCACAATTTCATTCTTCTTTAAGGCATAATAATATTCCATTGTGTATATATGCCATAGTTTCTTTATCCATTCATCTAAGTGCTCTGTTGAAGGGCACCTAGGTTGGTTCCACAATTTAGCTATTATGAATTGAGCTGCTATAAACTCTGATGTGACCGTGTCATTATAGAATGCTGATTTTAAGTCTGTTGGGTATAAACCAAGGAGTGGGATGGCTCGGTCAAATGGTGGTTCAAATCCAAGTTTTCTGAGGCATCGCCTTACTGCTTTCCATAATGATTGCACCATTTACATTCCCACCAGCAATGTATGAGTGTATCTTTCTCTCCACATTCTTGCCAATATTTCTTGTTACTTGTATTCTTGATAATTGCCATTCTGGTGAGTGAGATGAAACCTCAGTGTAGTTTTAATTACAATTCTGTAACTGCTGGAGATGTTGAACATGTTTTCATATATGTGTTGACAGATCTTATTTCTTCATCTGTGAAGTACCTATTCAGTTCCTTTGTCCATTTATTGATTTTATTTATTTATTTATTTATTTATTTTTGGTGTTAATTTTTTGAGTTCTTTATATATTCTGGAGATTAATACTCTATCTAAGGTGCAGGTGGCAACGAATTTCTCCCATTCTGTAGGCTCTCTATTCACATTCTTGATTGTTTATATTGTTGGGAAGAAGCTTTTTAGTTTGATTCCAACCCATTTGTTGATTCTTGATTTTACTTCTTGTGCTTGAGGAGTCTTGTTAAGGAGGTCAGCTCCTAAGTCAACACGATGGAGATTTAGGCCTGCTTTTTATTCTATTAGGTGCAGGGTCTCTGGTCTAATGCCTAAGTCTTTGATCCACTTTGAGTTGACTTTTGTGAAGGATGAGAGAGGAATATAATTTCATTTTGCTACATATTGATTTCCAGTTTTCCAAGCACCATTTGTTGAGCAGGTTATCTTTTCTCCAGTGTATGATTTTGGTGCCTTTGTCTAGTATGAGATAACTGTATTTATGTGGGTTTGTCCCTGTGTTTTCTATTCTGTACCATTAGTCTATGTATCTCATTTGGTGTTGATAACATGCTGTTTTTTCTTACTATAGTCCTGTAGTATAAATTAAGGTCTGGTATTATGATATCTCCTATTTCATTTTCTGCCCAAGGGTTGCATTGGCTATCCTAGGTCTCTTATTTTTCTAAGTGAATTTTATGACTGCCTTTTCTGTTTCTATGAAGAATATCATTGGGATTTTCACAGAAATTGCATTAAATGTGTACAGCACTTTTGGAAACATGGATGTTTTGATTATATAAATTCTGCCTATACAAGAACATGGGAGATCTTTCCATCTTCTAAGTTCTTCTTCAATTTCTTTCTTTAGTGTTCTGTAACTTTATCATAGAGGTCTTTCACCTCTTTGTTAGTTTGATTTCCCTGTATTTCCCCTGTACTCTTTCTCTTTTTTTTTTTTTTGGCTTATTGTGAATGGGATAGTTTTCCTAATTTCTCTTTCAGCTGATTCATCATTGGTGTATAGGAACACAATTGATTTATGGTTGTTAATTTTATACCCTGCTACATTGCTGAATTCATTTATTTATGGTCCTGTATGCTTCCTGTATTTGATTTTCCATTTCATTCTTTAGGTTTCAGAAATTTTCAGATATTATTTCATTGAAAAAATTGCACATTCCTTTGTTTGAATCTCTTAGCCTTCATCTATCCCAATAAATCTTAAATTTGGTCTTTTCATGTTATCCCATATTTCTTAGAATTTCTGTTCATGGTCTCTTAACATCTTTTCTCCATGGTCAACTTTATTTTCAAGATTATACTTTTGACTTCATTGCCTGAATCTCTATTTTCCAAGTGGTCTAGTCTGTTGGTCATGCTTTCCAATGAATTTTAAATTTGGTTTATTGATTCATTTTGAGGATTTCTGTTTGATTTCTTCCAGAATCTGTATCTCTTTATTGAAGTGCTATTTTACCTCCTGTATTTCCTCTCTGATTTCACTCCTTCCATCACCCTTTATCTCACAGATCAGTTTAGCTATGTACTTTCTTTCTTTTTTTTTTCTTCTTTTTATTTAATTTTTTGATTCATTGAACACAAATGGAGTATAGCAATTGTTTTTCTGGTTGCACACAAAGTAGATTCACCCCATCTGTGCATTCATACATGTGCACAGGGCAATGATGTCTGTCACACATGCTGTTATTATTCTTACCCCCCCAACCTCAACCAAACCCCTCCCTTCCCTCTATGCTCTCTATCCTTTCTCCATACTTGCCATCATTCCACTCCACATTATGCATCATCATTCATTTATCAGAAAGATCATTCGGCCTTTGGATTGTTGGAATTGGCTAATCTCACTTAGCATAATAGTCTCCAACATTATCCATTTACCTACAAATGCCATAATTTTATTCTTCTTTATGGCTGAGTAATATTCCATTGTGTATATATACCACAGTTTCTTTATCTATTCATCTATTGAAGGACACCTAGGTTGGTTCCACAATCTAGCTATTGTGAATTCAACAGCTATGAACATTGATGTGGCTGCATCACTGTAGTAATCTGATTTTAAGTCCTTTGGGTATAGACCAAGGAGTGGGATAGCGGGGTCAAATGGTGGATCCATTCCAAGTTTTCTAAGGAATCTCCACACTGCTTTCCAGAGTGGCTGCACCAACTTGCACTCCCACCAGCAATGTATGAGTGTACCCTTTTCCCCACATCCTCGCCAACACCTGTTCTTGCCTGTATTCTTAATAAAAGACATTCTAATTGGGGTAAGATGAAATCTTAAGGTGGTTTTGATTTGCATTTCTCTTATAACGAGTGATGTTGAACATTTTTTCATAAATCTGTTGATTGCTTGTAGATCTTCCTCTGTAAAGTGTCTGTTCATTTCCTTGGCCCATTTATTGATTATGTTATTAGTATTCTTGGTGTAAAGATTTTTGAGCACTTTGTAGATTCTGGAGATTAGTGCTCTATCTGAAGTGTGTGTGGCAAAGATTTTCTCCCACTCTGAAGGCTCTCTCTTCACATTGCTGATTGTTTCCTTTGCTGAGTAAAAGCTTTTTAGTTTGACTCTATCCCAATCATTGATTCCTGCTTTTATTTCTTGGGCCTTGGGAGTCATGGTAAAGAAATCTGGTCCTAGGCCAACATGATGAAGATTTGGACCTATTTTCTCTTCTATTAGGTGCAGGGTCTCTGGTCTAATTTCTAGGTCCTTGATCCATTTTGAGTTGAGTTTTGTACAGGGTGAAAGATATGGGTTTAGTTTCATTTTGCTGTATATGGATTTCCAATTTCCCCAGCACCATTTGTTGAAGAGGCTGTCTTTTCTCCATTGTATGTTTTTGGCTCCTTTGTCAAATATGAGATACCTGTATTTATGTGGATTTGTCTCTGTGTCCTCTATTCTGCACCATTGATCTACCTGTCTATTTTGGTGCCAATACCATGCTGTTTTTGTTACTATTGCTCTGTAGTATAGTTGAAGGTCTGGTATTGTGATACCCCCTACTTCGCTCTTCTTGCAAAGGATTGTTTTTAGCTATTCTGGGTCTTTTATTCCTCCAAATGAATTTCATGATTGCTTGCTCTATTTCTATGAGGTCCATCATTGGGATTTTAATTGTAATTGCATTGAATTTGTATAGCATTTTTGGTAGTATGGCCATTTTGACAATATTAATTCTGCCTATCCAAGAACATGGGAGATCTTTCCATTTTCTCAGATTCTCTTTAACTCCTTTCTTTAGTGTTTTGTAATTCTCACTAGCTATGTACTTTCTAAACTTCTCTGACATTTCTTCCATTGTGCAGTCAATGAATTCTATTACTGGAGTATCGTGGTTTGTTTGGGGCAATTTGTTTCCTTGTTTTTTCATGTTGTTTGTGTGTCTACACATCTACCACTGTGGATCTGAGGCAAGCACTTTCTACCCTGTAGATTTATAGTGTCCCTGAAGATTTCCTGTACCTTGCCATTAAGGAGGACACAAATAATAACAGCAACCAATAAAACAACCTTAAACAAAATAGCACCTATTAATATATCTAGAGTTTGTCACAATTATCAGAAATGATTTGTTCAGTTATTATACAATAAAAACAGTAAGTTTACAAAAGTGTTTACAATTTCAAATGGTGGATAAGGAGAGAACAGATATGGATTAGGATGATGATTATGAGGAAGAAGGAGAGAAGATAGAAGTAAAAAATTAAAGGAAGAATGAAAGAGGGAACAATAGAGGTGGCTGTTGGCAGGAGAAAACAGATAAGTGAGAGAAAAAATATATATAAAGTAAAAATTTTAAAATTAGAAAGAAAAAAGTAAAAATAAAAAATGCAAAACAAAATTGAAATATACCATTCAGACATCCTAGTCCTCAACAAACTAATACATGAAAAATAATTGGTTTCAAAAATGGTAGAAATTTGAAAGAAAAAAGAAAAAATTTCAATGAAAAGTTGAAGAACTGTTTCCATTGGAGATCAAAAGATTTTCAGCTTCCTTTTTCCACAGTGTTAGGTCTGAATTGTGATGCTTGCTTCACCCTCAGTGAGGTGGGGTTTACTAGGGAGAGGCAGAACTCCTGGAGGTAGAGTTTAGTCTTTGGTGTGCTCCAATATCTTTGCTGAATGCCAATTGACTGGAGATTTTTAAATCAGAGCACCTCCAGTTCTCAGCAATCACTAGTTCACACTGCAAGACTTCACCCCAGGAATCTCCCTTGGGTTCCACTTGTGTGGTATAGGAGTCAATTTTTAGCCCAGTATGTCACCTGTGGACTCTAGGATTCCTGGTCTCAGATTCCAACTCCAAAGTTACTCTCTCCTGCCCCTGTCCTTTTGAAGTCTCCATCAGGTATTTTCTCCCTGCCAGTCTGGCAAGCTGCTGGATTTGAAGGGGAGGGGAGAAGCTGGGTGGGTTTCTGAGCCCAGCATCCTCCTGCGTGAACCTCTCTCAGTGCTTGATTTTTCTGTCACTCAGGAGCACTCTGTCTTGCAGCGTGGGTTTTGCCCTGCTTGTTTCTCTGGCCAGACTCGGGTCTGTCATAAACCAACTCCCCCAGCTGCAAGCCTCCATGCTGCAACTGAAAAATGGTTTCATCCTCTGTCCTGCACACACTGCCAGGAGAAATTCAGTTTCTTTCCTATACAAGGATTTTGTGCAGCTTACCTTACAGTTTAATCGGACAGTGCCTTTGATCTCTAAACTCTCACTACCCAGACATACCTCAGTTCTCCAAAAATGAGGGATCCTTTTATTCCCTGATTGCTTTACTGCATTCTTGGAGGGACTGTCCTGGCTTGTTCCTTCAGCCACTTCTGCAGCTGTGGCATTGGGAATTTCTTCCTTATTTTATTATATTCAAGCTGAGTCACTGATCTTTTTTGAGTGTCCAGTATTAAATTCCAATAAAGTATCACCAAATTTTTGGTCATTCACCCATCCTGCTGAAAAACTGCCCATCTGCTTTTCTCAGTTTCATGAAACCAAACTGCATGGGAAGTGACTTCTCTATGCTGCCATCTTCCGCTCTCTCTGCTCTCACCAGTTATTGAGATCTTGCTGGCAAGATTTTGGAATGAATGCACATAGTAGCAGGCATGAGTGTGGGAAGCCGTCCTTATTTAGCAGAATCAGACTAGGGATCAGACTAGGTTGAGCCAGGTGACACAGAGGCCTGGCTTCTAGGAACTGCCATGAGGGAGACAAGTAGCGCTGTGTGGAGTGGTTCCCTGTCTCCTTCTGGATTAAGAGGATGGGTCCCCTAACTCCACCCCACCCTGCCCATCAAAGAAGAAGCTCCTCCCAACCCT
>JAJEJO010052958.1:51744-109613 GCA_020662805.1 Glaucomys volans
CATCAAAGAAGAAGCTCCTCCCAACCCTGTCCATCAAAGAAGAAGCTTCTCCCAGTCCTTGCCCCTTTTCTCTGTCTATAAATAAAAGAGAGTTGGGTGACTGGTTGTTGTAAAGAGGCTAAAGTGGTAAGGCCCGGACCATCACACCTCCTCTCATAAAAAGAGTATTGGTTCTTGTGTGTTTATTGAGTAGATAAGTTTTTTGGGTAACAGAAAAATAGGCAACATCTTTCTCCGACAGTCAACCCTTTCCTCCATGCAGGATGTGGCGGAGTGAACCCCAACACATGAGTTTATCAGGAAATAATAAGGGAATGGGAAAGAAGGGCCACTCTCAAGAGAGTAAGTGGATCCTCTCAGAGAGGAGGAGGATGGGCAACGTGGCCCTCCTGTTTATTGGGGTTCCAGGGAAGTTTCTATAGAGTTCTGCCAAAGTCCACCTCTTGATTTTGCCTGATAGCAGGATGGCATCAGACTTCTGAGTCCCCACTTGCATGGTCTTAGCCCATGGAAGGGGAATTTCACTGTTATAATGACATGCTAAAGATCCAAAACACCTCTGGACCACTTTGGCTCAGGCTGACTGGTTCTAATTGAAACTCGTTCTCATACATTTTATGGTTAGGGGACTTTGCTTCTAATTATCGTATCTCCCTGAGGTCTAGAATCTGGTCTGTGTGAGTGGAACAAAACTGCTCTCCTTCAGGATAACTTGTATTCTTATTGGTAGGAAAGAACATTTCAGACCTGCATTTCTCCTACAGATAGTTGTTTGCTGACAAATGTAGCATATCCTATTGACCAAAGCCAGGCAGGGCTGCAAGTAAATTGTTTTTTAAAAGAAAGCATGTGGGGGTCAGCATGATAGTCCCAGTTTGTAGAATTATCCCCTTAACCTCAAGTTCCTACCCTGTATTTCTGTCTGTTACCTATCAGATAATGCTTACTTTTATAACACTGATGATCACTCCAACTACCAAATCCTGTTAGAATACTTTATTTGCGACAAATGGTGTTGTCTGGTTCCCTTCCTTGAGGATTAGTTATCATTTAAGTGTTACTCCCTGTGTTTTACAATCCTGAGGCCATGAATAATAGCCTATTTTCTTCAGCAATGCCCTTTGTATTCCCTCTGTCCTACTATAGAACATATCTGTAATGGGTTTTATTTACTTGACTACATATAAGCACAAAATTCATTCCTACCTATGCAATATCTTAGTGGATTGACTATGATACACATTGCATTCTTCTTTAATTATTGTTTGTAATAGCTGTTTTCTTTCTCTACTACCTTTGATGAGAAGGATATTTGAATGAGAGAACATTTTTTTATGTTGTTATAGCTAAAAAAATAATTTTTATTTTTTAATTTGTTCTAATTAGTCTTACATGAAAGTAGAATGCATTTTGATCTATTATACAGTAATGGAGCACAACTTCTTATTCTTCTGGCTGTACATGGGGCAGAGTCACCCTAGTAGCATAATCATACATGTATACAGGGAAATAATGCCCATCTCATTCCACAATCCTTCACACCCACACCCACACCCTCTACCCTCTTTCACTCCCCTCTGCTCAATCCAAAATTCCTCCATTTTTCCCTATCCACCTCTCCTATTATGGATTGGCAGTCATTTATCAGGGAAAATATTCAGCCTTTGGTTTGGGGGGCTCTGCTTATTTCACTTAGCATGATATTCTCAAGTTCCATCCATTTACCTGCAAATGCCATCATTTCATTCTTCTTTAGGGCTGAGTAATATTTCATCATGCATACATGCCAGTTTCTTCATTCATCTATTGAAAAGCATCTATGTTGGTTCCATAGTTTAGTTATTATGAATTGAGCTTCAATAAACATTGATGTGGCTATATCACTGTAGTATGCTGATTTTAAGTCCTTTGGGTATAAACCAAGGGTAGAATAGCTGGGTCGAATGGTAGTTTTATTCCAAGTTTTCTAAGGAATCTCCATACTGCTTTGCAGACTGGTTGCACCAATTTGCAATCACATCAGCAATGCATGAGTGTACCTTTTCCCCCATATCCTCACCAACACTTATTGTTGCTTGCATTCTTGATAATTACCATTCTATGGGAGTGAGATTAAATCTTAGAGTAGTTTTGATTTGCATTTCTCTGATTGCTAGAGATGTTGAACATTTTTTCATGTATTTAATCAATTGTATTTCTTCTTCTGTAAAGTGTCTGTTCAGTTTCTTAGCCCATTTATTGATTGGTTATTTGTTTTTTGTTGTTGTGGTGGTTTTTTGGTGTTAAATTTTTTGAGCTCTTCATATATCCTGGAGATTAATGCTCTATCTGAGGTACATGTAGTAAAGACTTTCTCCTTTTATATATGCTCTCCCTTCACGTTATTGATTTTTTCCTTTGCTGTGAAGAAGTTTTTATTTTGGATCCATGCCATTTATTGATTCTTGATTTTACTTCTTGTGCTTTAGGAGTCTTGTTAAGGAAGTCAAGACTCTTCTTACTAAGAATTGCTTTGGATATTCTGGTTGCCTTATTTTTCCAAATGAATTACATGATTGCTCTTTCTAGTTCTATGAAGAATGTCATTCGGATTTTAAAAGGAGTTGCACAAAATCAGTTTAATGCTTTTAGTAGTATGGCTATTTTGACAATATACATTCTACCTATCCAAGAGTATGGGAGATCTTTCCATCTTCTAAGGTCTTCTTCAATTCATTTCTTAATGTTTTGTAGTTTTCATCGTAGAGGTCTTCCACCTCTGTTGTTAGATTGAATCCCAAGTATATTATTTTTTTTCAGAGCTATTGTCAATGGGATAGTTTTCCTAATTTCTCTTTCAGTGAACATACTTCAACCTTGTAAAAGCTATCTGTGCTAAGCCCAAGGTCAAAATCATTCTAAATGGAGAAAAACTGAAGCCATTCCCTCTAAAAACTGGAACAAGACAGGGATGCCCTCTTTCACCACTTCTACTCTAGCCATAGCAGTAGAGGAGATGAAAGAAATTGAATGGATATGAGCAGGAAAAGAAGAATTCAAACTATCACCATTCACAGATGACATGATTCTATATTAAGAATACCCAAAAAATTCCACCAGAGAACTTCTGTAACTAATAAAAGAATTCAACAAAGTAGCAGGATATAAAATCAACACCCATAAATCAAATGCTTTTCTATACCTAAGTAATAAATGTTAGTTTTAATTATATTTCCTCAACAGTTCTCAGTTTACACTTTCTAAATACATTCTAAACATTTCTATCTCCATGAGACTTTTCATAGGTTCTTTAATGTTCTAACAAGAAATTTCTTGCATCTCCTCTGAATTTACTTTGAGTTAATATTGATCTCAGGATTTAAGATATTATAATAATAAATATCTTGAACTCCAGAGACCCTTGTCAAATATTTAATCCCATTTGGTCATATGTCTACATTTCACTAAGTTTGCCACATGAAGATTTAGATTTTGGACTTCTTCCTTTGTGCACTGTGCGGAAACCCATTCCCATCCATGGTATCCTACAATACAAATGATCGGGTCTTGAAATTCCATTAGTAACCAGTGACTTTCATCCTGCTGTAAGCTTGTACTTTTCAACCTGGACTTTTTAACCAAAAATAGTGGTTGCAGTTAATACCAAAGGAAATAAACATTATCTTGTGAAGAATCTGCTTACTGTGAGTGAATTATATGGTCTTGATTAGTGCCACGTGACTACTTCTTTTCTTCTTGGAAAACTAAGTAGTATCATAGGAATCAAGTTTTTCAATGCATCTACCTATATTTCCCAATCCAGGTCTCAGATTCCTTCTCTTCTTCTATCAGTCATGTACTTGATAGTGGGAGACTTTTAAGTTTTTTCACATTTGGTATTCATTTTGCAAAGCAAATATGTACATATATTCTTACAGAATAAATACATAGAAAAACTGTTCAAAGTTGCCCATAGCAAGAAAAATATATGAAATAATTTATCTGAATGGGTCTCCATTTCTATTTGAGTTGGTTCATACCAGAACATTTTCTGAACTTGATAGGTTTCATAGCTAGTAGCTTTACTGTCATCAACTGTTTTCTTGCAACAAAATGACCTGCCATACCACTGCACAGGAATCTGCTCTGTGGAGTGCCTGCCTTATACACAGTGAATACAAACAAGTATGTATGTGAATTGGAGTTAACCTCCTGGTAGGAACCACTGTGGAGAATGAGGAATAAAACATGAATGCTTCAATACATCAAGATGCTATGATTTTATAAGAAGACGACTAATCCTGGATCTTAACTTCACACCACATACAAAATTATTTCTAGGTAGTGCTTAAAAAGTCAAAATTTACAAGAAATGCAATAAGACATCTTGGAAAAAATCAGGAAAATAACTTAATAGAAGGAGTTATTACTTTAACAAAAAATAGAAAGTTCAAATAGATTATAACATGAAAAATAAAACTATGACTACTATAAATTTGTAGATATTTGTTGACCAAAAGAAGGCATAATATGTTTTTGAAGAAAAGCCACAAACTAGAGAAAATATATGGAACACATATAAGTTTCAAAGAATGACAATAGATCATTTATGGCACCCTGAAGATATAAAGGGGAAAAAAGACAAAAAAAAACCCAGATAAGTAGTAAAAACTTGGACCATTATTTGTATAAGAAAATCATGTAGCTATATTAGTAGCTGATAGTAACCTGTGTAATCATTACCATTATGGTATATGATTTAACACTGAACAAGTGGCAAAAAAATAGGACCATGAAAATACAAACACTGGAGAGAATATAAAGAATATATCATTCAGTGAACTAAGAATGGTAGAAAATATCTCTAACATTCAAAAAACTTACTAAGTCCTACATCAAACAATTTAAATGATGGGGAAATTTTACTTTAATTCTTGAAAATGAAGACTCTATAAACAGACCTAGTGTAATCTCTAATTCTTCACAAGGCACTATGTACTCTAGTCAGCACTATAAAATATTTTAAAGGAATATTTCAGGAAGACTGAAACAAAGACAATAAGAAAGTCTATATTTTAGATATCATGACAAAATGTTAATTTCTATTACAATCTAAAACAATTAGAAATAATAAGATAAGCAAGGTTTTAGGTAGGAAAATCTAATCACAGAAATAAATTGAACTGGTTTCAAAATTGGTGATTAAGTTTAAAAGTTAGTAATATAAATGAGAATTTAATCTGTCAACAAAACCCATATTGCCCAGGAAGGTATTTAATATACACTAGTGTCAAAACTGTTAAGTCACTTCCAAATATAGCAAATGAAGATCAGAATAAATGGAGATGTCAAGTATACTGTTGAATGGTAACATTATGAAAATGTTTATTAATTTCAAAATAATCTAAAAACTCATTTAAAATATATGTTTGCATGTATGTAAGTTATTTTAAAAGTAGATTAAAGTAGTAAAATAAAGGGGAGAATTTAAAAGAAATTAGGATACATTAAACAATTTTTTAAAAAAATAAATCTACTAATGGGAATGAGTAAACTATTCAAATGTCTTTGTATGTCCATCTGGATTTATTTTAGTATGAACATGGTAGAAGCAAATCAATAAGCTAGAGGCAAGTTGGCTCACTCCATGAAGTAGGAAAAAATGAGACATCTGCAAGGTCTACAAAGGTGAAGTCCAGATTTACCTGACTTAAATAGAAGCACATGCAACTTATACAAGATGTATACAGGAAAAAACTTAAAAAAATATTATTAAAAGCATTCTATGTAGTATGAACAAGGGGCATATTTGATTAAATCCATACCATAAACAAACTTCAGTAAAATTTCTTTAGAAACTTTAAGCATACAAGAGATGAAAATGAAACAAAAAAAAAAGTAGTTATGAAAAAAGTGGATCTTCTACAAGTCACTAAGTAACAAAGCAGGAAACACAGTAGAAAATATGTCAAAATATACTCTACTGTCAGGTCTAACTTAAAAAAAAAAAGAGGATAAATGATGGAGGAGACAGATACATTTATCCTGATTTAAACATTATGCATGTAACACATACAGATATCTAAATATCACAAGGTAACATATTAATATAATATATATGTGTATATAATTTTTATGTTTTATGTATCAGAAAAATTTTAAAGACAATTATCAATGGGATGAAATGACATAAAAATTTATACTATTTTATTCTTGTGAAGAAAAGAATTTAAAAAAATACATAAGTAAAGAAGAGGGGACAAAATTCAAATGCATTTGACTTAAATATTGTAACTGATTAGTAAGTGGAAACAGAAAAGTTTCACTACATTTCATCAATAAGGGATTCAAAGAATGCTGAATAATACTTTTGATAGAAATGAAGCAAACTATTACTATTGTAAATTTGACTGATGAAGTAATTATGTGAGCAATCTGGCATGCTCTGACAAAATCACATCCTTGGTTTCACTTGGTGAGGGCAAAATGGTGGATAGCACCACATCATTTTTTTTAAGTTTTAAAGTTTTGTTTTTTTTAACTACTGTGATTCAGCAATCCTCCTCTAGTATACATAATCTGGAAAAATGCTTGCACAGCTGTGCAAGGTAAATATGGATGGCATTCATTTCAGAATTCTTGTGGTAGTGGGATTTGGAAGGTGTTTTTTTCTGAAAAAAGAGTGATGGGGACTTCACCCTCTAAATATAATGCAGCACTTAGATGAAATAAACTTGTATAAATATATGTCCTACAAACAAACAAAAATCCCTTTCATATTGTGAATTTTTATTTGCATTTAAAATGTGCATGCACCCTAAATAAATAATATATACAATTGAAAAATACATACCAAAAATATTAGAGTGCCTATGAGGTTATAGATATGAGAGTGAGAAAGGGGAAATGAAATATTTGAAGTAATAAATAGAAAATTAAACAAAAGAAATGACAGTGAATGAAGGTATGAAAATAGATGTTTGACCCAATTATCTACATATTAGGTACAAGTGGAAAAGAAAAGAAAACACTATGATACAATTGGTCAAGGAAACTAGCACTACCAATAACACGAAAGTGACTGTCCTTTTTCTACCTCTATGATAAATTCCACAGATTGAGTAATTTATAAAGGAAAATATTTTTCTCAGTTTTGGAGTCTGGAAATTCAAGGATGTCTGCAACTCTTGAAGGTCTTATTGCTGCATCATAACACAGTAGAGGCATTATATGGTGACAGAGTGGGACAATGTAAACTTAGGTCTTTCTATCTCAAGTTATAAAGCTACTAACCTCAGCATGGAAGTCTAATTTCATGAGTTTATCTAAACCAAATGACCTCTCAAAAGCACCACATCCAAATATAATAAAATACTTATAGCAACTTACTGAGGAAGAAAGAGGTTGATTCAGCTGATACTGTTGTAGGTTCAAAGTCTAAGGTAAGTCTGGGTCCTTTGGTTTGACATGGTGAGGACCAGAGGGTGGATGGCATCACATCATGGGAGAAGTGAATGTGGGAGGAAGCATCACATCTAGAAACAGGAACCGGAGAAAGAGCTGGAGGGCCAGGCTCAGGCTTCAGTTACATTATTCTCACAGAACTAACAAAGGAGCATATAAGAGCTACCCTATTCCCTCCTGAGAGCAGAGCTCTAGTGACCCACTAAACACTACCTTGTTGTTTCCTTCAGCTACCATGTCATCACCATCAAGGACCTGTCTTCCAACACATAGACCCTTGGAGAACAAACCACATCCAGACGAAGGCAAACCTCAACTTATGAATTTTGGATTATGTTATAAAACAGAACTTTGGTAGACACAGTCAAACCTTGCCACAAATTTAGAAGTAATGACTCTAGAATGCAATTTTAAGTGACACACACACATTTCCTATTTAGCTTGAAGCACACCGTGGTATATTATTTAGCTAATACTGGGGTTCAATTTATATAAATTTTCAACTTATTCTCTAACCTTGTATTTTGTACTTTCTTAGGTTGGACATTCAGTCTAAAATAGCTTATCTAACACAGAACACAAAAAGAATTAAAAAAAAAAAAAAAAAAAAGGGCTGGTGGCTGCTGGTGCTGGCCTGGAATCCCAGCTGCTTGGAAGGCTGAAGCAGGAGGATCCCAAGTTCAAAGTCAACCTAAGCAACTTAATGAGATTCTGTCCAAAAATGGGCAGATGAGGAGTTACAGGGGATGTAGCTCAGTAGAAGAGCACCCCTGGATTTGAATCCCCAGTACTGAAAAAAAAAAAAGCAATACAAACAACCCTCTTTAGTATATTTCATTTAAGTGATTTAAATCAGCAGGGAAGAGTTCTAATTGTTATTAACTCAACTAATTTTTTTAATAAAGTTTTTTTAGATTTTTTTTATTTTTACAGTTTGCATGCATTTTGATTATAAAAATAAAAATATAATTTAAAAAAATCTTCATAAATTTTTAAAACACCTGTTTAAAAATAGTGTCCTTCAATAGTGCATTGTAAAATAATGGAAATGAGTGAACAGTTGTTGTGCAGAAATGATGTTTCAATATAACTTTCTTTCTTACTAATCTTTCACTAAAATCAATGCATACAGCATAGTCCAAGTTTCATCCTCAAACTTTTCAGAGGTGGAATATTATGGGCCTCTCTGTATTCATTGATAAGATCAGAAGACTCCAAAATTGTCAATTTTAGTTTCCTCAATCATCTATCAGTTCAGAAAAATTACATTAAGGATTTGCATTTATAGATAAAATTGTGTGCATATCTTAGAGTATACAACTGTGTCAAAATCTTTTTGTAGTTCTGTTTTTAAATTAGAAGTTGAAGCAATTTCTGCAATTGTTGCAGTGGAAGGCAGTTTATGAAATATGCTTTAAAATGATTTCTGAGAAGATAAATTAGGTCATTCAGAGAAGTAGAATATTTGGAGGAAAAGCAGGACAAACTAGAAGCCAAGTGACTGAACTTCTAACCCAAGTCTTTTGCTGGGAAGGTTGTATGAGTTTAGATACATTCTTTTCATCCTGTCATTTTCTTTTCCTAATTCAGGAAGAAAATGAGCTTGAAAGACCCTTAAACGTTGCATAGTCCTGGAGGTATTCAATAAACACAGAGTCCATTCATTCAAAACATTTTTTTCTGAATGCCTTCTGTGCCAGATGTTCTGCACTGGGATTGGGGAAGCAGTTGATATATAGAGAGAGAAGGGAAAGAGAGGTGAGGGCTTATGCAAGGGAGTTGATATAATGCCAGTTCATGGAATTTAACCTCAAGTAAAGAAATAAAATTCTTTAGAGGGATAAGAAATAAGAAGCTTTAAAAATGTAGTAGCAGCAAGATTTGTAGGGCTGAATAATGTCAAAGCAGTTTGGAGTTGGAGATCTCAAAGGATTAAACTAGAATGATAAGATGCTACAGTATGAAATGTTTGAAAGTAAGATGAAGGAGGTTTGCAATCTTTGGTACCAGCAAGTTACAGCTTTATCTCCTCTTACTTTACTGCTGCATATGCTTCACTGACTCTATTAGCCATTTTTTCTCCTTGTGATCAGAAAATTCTGGCCAGAAGGTACAGGACATTATTCTTTCCAGGACACACACACACATACAAAAAAAAACAAAACAAAACAAAAAAAACTCAGGCAATGTGCCTATTCAAGGAACAACCCATTTGTCTGAAAGAATTGGAAAATGGATTGTCTTGAGATTCTAGAATATTCTAACCTGGCATTTGCTGTGGAGATCCAAAGAAATAAAACTCGAAGATTAAGAACAGGAGAATATTGTATTCTCTTGGGAAAAATCACTTAAAGAAAGTAACATTAATGCCGTTACAGCAAAGGGCAAATGGCTATTAGGGTCGATCCCTTGCCTAAATACTCATCTCTGTCATCTCATTGTGTATCACTGCTTCCCTACAACATAGAGCAATGTGTGGTGCAGAGAAGGATTCAGAACTTTATGTTTTTATTCTGTATCTAGACCCTTCATTCCCAAAGATTAGTTTATATGTGTAATATTTAAAATGGTACAAGATTGTGACCAAATACATGCATTTATTTTTTACATTTTGGCACTTAAATATTCATCTCATTAGACATTTTTATCTAGTATCAAAAATTCATTATTTAGTGATAAATTACCTATTTTTAAATTTATACTTTGCCTTTCTTAAAATTATTACCCCCTTTCTTCCTCAAAGAACATTGAAAATAATAGAATGCTTCCTTCTAAGTCACAGGAAGCAAAAGAATACATATTTGGGAAGACTAAGTCAAACTCCTAATTGCAATAATCATCTTCCAAAATCTTTATTATTAATTGAGGCTAATAAGTAGGAGAAAATTAATACATAGTTCTCAGATGAATTTTAAACATATTTCAAGAATTAAATATGAAAGTCAAACCGAAAATTCATAACTCCATAGTTATAGTCAAACATGGATTGTTTTTTAGGGTACTGTGGTTGTCCTTGGAACTAAAAGAATGTATTAGAAATTATTTCTACACACAAATTAAGATACTATCTGACACCTGCATAATTTTATGATGCTTCAGAATATAGAGGAGTGCTTTTTTCAGTTAGATGCAAGTGTCTTTGCTCTATTTGTCAAAAATGTTTGAAAAATCTTTTTGCATTATACAAGAACTGACCCTGTCACAAATTTTGCATTCCAACAAAAAAGACCTAATTTTATTTTGCCTTAACATAATTAAAATATTTTGATCCAAGAGAAAACTTGAATCTGCTAACATTTTAAAATTTCCTCTATAATTATGAAATTCTTATTGAATGGAATTTGGGTAACTCCTAGAAAAGACATTAGAATATTTGTTACGATAAATCAACATAAAATTATTTCTGGAATATGTTGCATGTATTCTACTGGAATAAAAACAGTAATTACATATTTTTTCTCTTTTAGGCATTTATTCAACAATTACTTGTTAACTATGCATCACAAGTCAGGAATTGTTTCTAGTATTTGCAATACAACAGTGAGGATGAAAAATTTCTTTCCAGTGAGAGGAAAGAGTAAAAGGAAATTTAGAAATACTTAGTATGTTAGGTAGTGTACTATAGATAATATATTAATAATCTTGCAAAAGATGTCCACACAGTAACCCCTAAAACCCATATAATTAATTCAATGGTACTTATAAGTGCTATTAAGTTTAGTACTTTGAGATGAGGAATTATGAGTATTCAAGTATGCCCAACATAATCATAATGATGCTTAAAAGCAGAGAAGAAGCGTAGGCTATAGTCAGGAAAAAAATAGTCACAATGGAAGAAGGGTCAGGAGTTTCCAGATGCGAGGAACTTAACCCAACTTTGCTGGTTTTTTAGATGGAGACAGGGCCATGTGCAAAAGAGAGTATGACTCCAAACAAAAACAAGCAGAAAAACAGTGTGGAACTCTTGCTCTTTTGAAACTGGGAAAGCTCTTGAGTTTTGGCCAGCAAGAAAGTGGTAACCAGGTTCCCACAACTACAAGGATCTGCAATTTGCCAACAATTCAAATGATTAAGAAGATAGATCATCCCCTTGAAACTTTACAAAACATCACAGCCATGCCAGTGCTTTGATCTTAGTCAAGTGAAGCCCATGTTCGACTTCCCTCCTGTAGATCTACTGCATAATCACATGTGCTGTTTAACACCAGTGACTTTGTGGAAAATCGTTATGATTGTAACAGAAACCACATAAACACTGCAGCTCCCACATGAACCAAAATATAAGATTGGAATGGTCTTTGTTGGAGGCACAGTACAATTTTCAATTGGCTACAAGAGGCATTCCTGATTGAAAAGGTTGACCCTTGATAAATTATCTTAAAACATAAGATAGTAAGACTTTTTGCTATCTAGATAAAAAACATTCCAGTTAGGGCGACTGCTAAATTCAAGGACCCCAAGGCAGAAGAGTGCTTAGCGTGTTCAGTGAACAGAACGTGCAGATCAGTATGAGGGCAGCAGAAGGAGAATGAATCACAGACAAAAAATCAGACAGATACCTGAACAAGATAATTCAGATTCCTTAAGCAATAGTGGATATTATTTTGTGAGAAATTGAAAGATAAAAGATAATTTAATGCAGAAGGGAAATGACTGAGGTGATGGCTGTGGCAAAGGACTGAGTAGGAAATCTACTAAAGAACATATTTAAAGAAGGAGAATGTCAAAGCATTTCAAATGCTACCCACAGGCCAGCTCTGAAAATTAGCATCTGGATTTACCCATATGGATCTTGTCACTGACCTCAGTTACAGGTCATTGGGAGGTCAGTTGTGAGCATAATTCTGACTGAAATGGTAACAACAACAACAAAAAATATACATATAATATATATATTATATTATATATATTTATGTATAAATATATACAGAGAGAGAGAGAGAGAGAAAGAGAGGAGACAGTGGTGGTTGCAAATACGGATAGTGTTATATACATTGTTTCATTTGTTTTCAATGTTTTTATGCTTTTTCTCATGCCCTTTTTTTAATTTTTTATTTCCCTGCTGCTGGTTATTGGGTCCACGGCCTCATACATGCTAGACAAACATTCTACTACTAACCTACATCTCTACCCCTCAATTTCTGAAGAAATTTTCTTCTCAAATACTTCTCTATCTGCCCCTCATTTCTGGGACCATGATACCATTCCAGGTACCAGGCAACTAGGATCAGTTTCTGAGTCCCAGAACTGAGGAAATAATTAAAATTAGCCAATCCAGAGAATCCAGAACACCTAGCTAAAACCTGTTTGTGGGACCTAAGCTGTTTCCTACAGCTCCGGGTGTCCTTTGTGACCCTGATGGTATTCTTCTCTTTTTTAGAGCTGCAAGTAAAAAAGCGTTTCATCTTCCGTGTGTCTGAGTGCCATTCGTATCACTGTGTTCTGTGTCTGTCACTGAAAGAATCATTAAATCTTAAAAAACATATCTTTTGAGAAATTTTGCTCTTGGGAAATCTAATGGGGTGATAGTAAGATATGAACAAAGGAAGATCTTTACATTTTTTCTCTCTTTACTAAATTTGGCAGAAACTGATGCTAACAGGAAGAATTTAATGAAGAAAGACATATTATCAATTGCTATAAAATTGAGACGATTGCAGTACCAATGTATTTTAACAATCGTATCATTACTGGTAGATGGGATGATAAGAATATGAGAAATTCTCAATAAAATTATTACTTCTAAAGTGGAAACAAAAAAATAAATCCTTGGTGACAATAATAAGATTATGCCACAATTTCAATGTATATAGGCTCCCAAGAGAACACATGTGAGCAAAACAGAGTTAAAACTTCAAAACACTAATGTGTTATGCTATGGATCAAGGAGTTTCCTCTAGAGTGGGGAAACTTGGCTTCCTTTCAGTATGCTAAAAAAAAAAAAAAAAAATCATGCTGCAAAAATTGCTGAGCTCTGCATTTCTCCATGGAAATTAACCAATTTAAACAAACAAAAAGCAGTGAAATGTGATTCACTCAGTTACAATTAAGACTAGCTCAGTATATTCAGAATCAGCATACCATTTTTCCTTGGACCACCGTTGTCCCGAGAGTGCTCAGTAGCAGTATAAAGGGTCAGGCTTATTCAATTATTAAATATCCTACTGGGACCCTGCTGGGTTTTCTGAGTAGAACTGCAGCAATGAGGAATGTGAGAATGTTTGGTATTATGCATATGTTTGCAACCTATCCAATTTAAAAATACTTGAGTAAGAAAAAATTGTGCTTGATCTTTATTCATTGTAAATTTTTTCTTTAGTTCAGTAAAGGAGATTTAAATTGCCGACCTCAGATTTTGATTATGCATACCGTTCATGCCTTTGTTGTTTTCCTTTGGTGCAGAGTAGATAAATGTACTTTGAACTCCTCTACACGAAGCCATTTTTTGTGTGTTATTTCTATTTTTCAATGCAAAATTTAACAAAAATTCTTTGTGATAAATAGAATTGATAACTGAAGATTTACAATGTGTAAAGAGTTCAGAGTTAAAGCATTAATCTAACATTTGTTTTACTTAAGTAGAAGATGTTTTTGAATGCTGTAAATATATTGCAGAAGGATTAAATATAAAATATTTCATTTTGAAAGATTTTGAAAGATTTTGAAGTTTCTATTTTTAGGTTCATTTATGTACTTTTTAAAATTTATTTTTAAACTCATACATAAAAACATGAAAAAACTCATATCAATGGAATACCCTGTAATGTTTGGACATATATATATATACACATATATTTCATAATGTTTAAATCATGTTAAACATATCCATCTTACTATTTACCATTTAGTTTTGGCATTTACAAAATCCTTTCTTTTAACTATTACCTATAGTTACCTCCCTGTTCAATAGCACACCAGAATTTCTTACTCTAAGTGGAATTTAGCATCTAATATGGTTTTGACCAAAGGCACATAAGCTAAAGTCTTGCTCATTAGCCTGTGGCACTCTTAGGAGGTGGAGTCTAATGAAAGAAAGTTAGGTCTTTGGGATTCTGCTCTTGAAGATATATCAGGAACCTGTCCCCTTCCCCACTCTCTTTGCTTCCTGGGTGCCATGAAGTTGGCAGTTCTGTTCTGCCTCTACATCTCACTTGTGATGTGCTGCCTCACCACATCCAAAAAACAGCAGAAATAACTGACTCTGGACTGAATCCTCTGAAACCATAGCTAACTTCTTTCAAGTTGATTATCTCAGGAATGTTTTTACAGAGTTGGAAAGACGAATACCATAGTATTCATAGATCCTATCACTTCCTTGTCCTCTGCTCTCACCAGACTCTAGTGAACACAATTCTCCTCTCAAATTTATATTTTTGGAAAATATAATTCTACTGCTCAAGTCCTGAATTATCATTCCATCATTCCAAAAGTGTATTTCAAGCCACATCAAAAAAGAAGTACCAAATTTTTTGAAAAATAAGATTTTGTTAATTTGAGAACTATTGGTTGATATGAATATATGCAGTATATAACAAAATTTTGTTATTTCTGTATGTCAAAATACCTTCTATTATTACAAGTCAATGATTTGATTATAATGACAATAATAAATGTATATTTGGGAATATACATTTAAATCATGTTAAACATATCCATCTTACTATTCCATTTTAGATACTGAAATGAGTTTCACCATGACATCATGTTCATCAGATAATAGATATCCATATATTCTTTATATTTTATATGAAATTTATATAAATAGATAATTTTATTATCTTTTAGGAAGCAAACTTTCAAGGATTTAAATATTTAAACAGACATTTATTGGAGAAGTTGAAAAATGAGAAATATATAAAAAAGGAGACTATTTAATCACCATTAGAAAATATTATTCCATTTATTATCCAGTCTCAACAATGTCATATTCATGTTGAAAAGAGCCCAATGTTGAGAAGAGATGACTTACTTATATACTATACTTTTGAAGACTGTTCCATGCTATTAAAATTTAAATTATTTGAATTAACTCAATTCGCTTCCAGTAATAGAAAACTGAGAATACTCTTCTATCTCTGTTGCAGTTGAGTTGTATAATGGGTTTCATAAACATGGTAAAAAAAAAAAAGATGAGCAAGCAAGAATCTTAATTCCACCTTATTTGTTAGCAGTGAAAATCCAGTGTTTCGACCATTAGAATACAACAAACTTCATTTTATAGACTTAAGAATTAGCATAAGTGCAGGTAGTGTGAGCGTCTGGTTTCTTAAGTCAACTTTCCTTAATGAAACATATTCTTACCAGAAACTCCCATATATTCAACAATGACTTTATAACTGTTTGGTAAGAATATGAATCTATGAATATTTCATGGATTTTTTTAAAAAATTACTTCTGTGTTAGAAGAAAGGAGAATCTATGCCTATATCCAATTAAGAATATTTATATGTAGAACCTCATTTGGCTCATCTAAGTCTCCTTTTACATGTAAAAATACATAGTCCTGATAGGCAGCATTCATAAAATTTGAATCCATTCGACCAACCCAAAAGCTAATTCTTAACTGTCTACTGTTAAGTTCTTAGATGTAACCTAATTTGGACATGCCTTAATTCTGAGTTCCCAATTCTGAGTTTTATATAGAAATTTGGGCTAGACATGTAATTCTCCCTTCACTTCTGAGGAACAACTTATGTAAAATTGTAAATTCTCTGATAAAATTAGTATTTCAGAAGAAAATATAAATTAACTGAGAGCTTTTCTTTCATTGTATACTGTTCGTTAGTTTTCAACATACATTATCATCCCTCACTTATCATCACATATACTTCTTAAGTTTGTTAAATTTCTTGTTATATTAATCATCCTCTTGATAATATTATACTATCAGTAACACTTTAATATTTCTATGTCTTTATTCCTAGATTATCAAACAGCAAAATGCCAAAAATCTGAGAAAAAAGTTTTCACATTTATATTAAGATGAAAGAATTCAAATCCCTATAAATGGAACATAAACATCCAAGAACATAAATACATTCTTCTAGCAGGGGATAAAGGGTTTACGAGCAACAAGACCTCTAAAATGCCACTTACCAAAAAATCAATTAAAATACATAAAAATTGACAACTACACATGTAGATTTTAAGACTTTCACCTAAGTGGAGTAGTGCATAGGAAAAGCACCAAGGTTTAGATCCCTTGTTATATTATTCTGATTTATAATTCCTTGGGTTATTTACCATTATTAATTCATCAATTTTTACTTTTCTCTAACCAGTTTCAAAATGCACTCTGCTTTAGATAATAAATACAACACGGTCTAGACATCAAGAGGTATCAAATTTTATATTTTCTCCAAGTATCTGATGAAAATAATTCCTCCTGAAAATGCTTTTGATGTCCTCTTTAATTCCTGACTTATGACTTTGATTTATTCTTTGGTTGTAATAACCACTTTTCTTCTCCCAATGTTCCTATAAAAACATGGTTGTATTCCATGAAGTAGTAATTCACAGTTTCAAATCAAAGTGTTATCATGCCAAGGAATAAATGGGAATAAGAGAAAGCTTGCCAGGCAGGTGCTATAGATTACCAAGGGGGAGGTTTGTTTCCAGGAAGAGATGACAGGTCTATTCCACTGTAAGCAGTGGGTCAGGCTCCATAGTGATTTAGTTCTAGAGCAGTGAACTACAGCAGAAAAGGTCAAACAAGTCCCATTAATCTTGATGCAAAATGGCAAATGCTGGAGCAGTTGGGTAGTGCAGGTCTTAGAATATGTAAAAGAAACTTAAAGCCATAGTATCCATATGAAGAAAACTTGAGTGTAAACTGTGGTCATGGCAAGAAAGTCTGAGTTGTTTTATATTGTGTGTTGTGAGTCAGTGGGTTAAGATAGCCCAGACTGCAAGAGTACATGTGTGAACAGGACTTAATGAGATCATGGCTGAATTTACACTTTGGCAAACAAGCAGTTTAAAAAAAATCCATATGTGAGAATTTATTTACAATCCAGAACACAAGAAGGTAGTATATCTGAATTTCTTAGTATTGAGTGACAGAAGCCTCATCAGAATTATGGTGTTTCAAGAGACTCGTGGGAAACGAGAATTATATTCAGACCTTTAAGTGTTCAGTGTTGAGCTTATACCACTATTTTGACTATAGGCATGAGTTAAGGAGTACCTCACAATCAGCACTCTATCCATTCCATTTAGATAAATTATTTCCTTTTGCCGGTCACCTAATTTTAAATAGAATAAATATCAGTGTAGACCTTCCTTTGATAGGTGGGACCAAGATATAGACTACAAAGGTTATATAGCCCCTACTTACTGCATAGAAATTATAATTTTCAATTCTATGAAGCCCTCATCCTCAATAATTCATATAACTTCTCTTTGGGAAATAAAAGAATATTCATTATTTTGCCATACTTATGTACTATTTCATCTTCTAGATGTAGATAGATGAAGAGATTAGACACAGCTATATATGAACCTGAGTTTATAGCAAATATTGCCTTTGTTGCCATGTGGCTTTGATTCCAACTGTATTTCTCCTAGGAATTAATTCACAAATCTGTTATTGTAAGCTCACAGGTGGCAGGTGGCCAAAGATGTAAGCTCACCGGAGTAGGTTTGGGACCACCAGAGTTAGACAAGAGTAGCTGAACCAAGATTTATTAGAGTCTGTGTTCCCCAGTGAGATCTCCAGTGCCCCCACCCCCAAAATCAGGATGGGAGAGCCAGAAGAAATGGCACGTGGCTTTGGCTGCTCAGGGTTTTTATACAGGGGAAGGGGCTAGGGGGTCCTGCTCAGGAAAGGTGGACCAAGGTGGACGTCAGGGTCAGTAGGTTTGTCTGATTGGTCAATTCTGGTGCAGTGTGTTGCTAGGTGTCCTTGCTCCCTCCCCCTGCAGCTGCCCAACTCCGACCTGACAGTTATCTCTGAGAGGTCAATTACAAATAAATATTCATATACTTCAAACCTATAACTGAAATAATTGAAATACACATAAGCGCACACACACACACACACACACACACACACATGAATATGTACTTAGATCCAATAATCCATGGTTAACACTTACATATTCTTTATTCATTAAAATTTACAGCAAGTCATTTAAGATTGTTGTTTTCTCAGCTTTATTGATGTGTGATTGACAAAATTTTATAACTAGTGTGTAAAATGTGATGTTCTGATATTTGAATGCAATGTAAAATGATGACTAGAATCAGGGTAATTAACACATTACTTTACATGGCTACCTTTCTTATGTGTGGTAAAAACATTTGATATTGAATTTCTTTCAAAAATTCAATTGTTTAATGCATTGTTAATAACTATAGTCATCGACTATTCATTAGTTCTCCAGAACTTAGTCTTCTAACTAAAAATTTTTATAATTTGACTAATATCTCTCTTTGTCCCTAACCCTAGCAAGTGTTAACCAATTTTTATTCTCCGTTACTGTGAGTTCAACAGTGTTCTTGTTTTGTTTTCTTACATTCCATGTGTAAGTAAGAGCCTGCTGTATTTGCCTTTCCATCTGACTTTGTCACTTGGCATGATGTGTTCTAATTTTCTCATGCTTTGCAAATGGCAGAACTTCCTTCTTTATAAGATTAACTAATATTCCATGATGTAGACATTTGTATATGTATAAATCTGAATGTATATGAATAATATATATAGCTATAGATCATATTTTCTTTATCCATTCTTTTGTACATGAAACTGTTTAGTTTTATCTAATAAATTTAGTATTTTCCTCCCACACATTCACTATTGTGAATTCACTTGTGTTCATGAGAGCACAAAGGACAGAAATCTCTTCAATATACTCATTTTATTTCTTAAAATATGTACCCAGAATGGGATTGCTGAGTCATACGATAGTTCTATTTATTTTTTAACATTTTTTGAAGAAATCCTATATACAAATCATCTGACAAAGAATTCAAAATAAGTCTTCTAAGGGAAGCTCAGTGAGGAAATAATGAAGCACAACTTAACCAAATAATGAAACACACATCACACAAGAAAATACCCCCAAAAAAGTTTTAAAAAGAGGTAGAAAATGTAAAATAGAAGCAAATAGAAATTTGGTAACTGAAGAGTTCACTGATCTGGACAGGGAACTGAAAATTTGAATTTTAAGCTTTAGTTTGAGTGGTTTGGTTTAGTGAGGTTCAAATCAGGTTTTAAAACTGTTTTTTAGTCAACTATGTAGTTGGACCATGTATGTGAAAAAATAATTTTATAAAGAGAGATGACTTAGGAAAAATAAAAGTTGGGCAAGTACACATGACTTAAATGTTTTTAGTGTTTAAACATATAATAATAAATGTTAATGCACTACACATGCAACAGAAGATAAAACCAATACAAAATAGAGAATATTCAACATCAAGAATACTTTCTGTGGTTTAAATTCTAGATAGTACTTTTTTCAGATTTTGGCACTTTTCTCACTAGAGTTTCAGAAAATTGCAGAAAACAGAAACCATCCAAGCTACTGAAAGCAAAAAGAGATTTTGAATAAGATGAGAACACAACTTCAGACAGCTTTGAAGTGACCTCTGAAATCACAGCACAAATCATGGCCACTAACATTGCTTCCGCAAGTACAGTAATAAAAAAGGTGCAGACTCAGGCTACTGCCATAGTTGCTAAACCCAAAATCAAGCAGCATTCTCCATGTTCAGGAAAACAGAGGCCTGGTCTTCCCATTGTGACCAGAGCAGAGGCTGCCCAACCACTGTCAGCACCAGCAAAATGGACACTTGGATCTTGTCAGTTCTCACCTCACTGCAATTGGTCTGAAATGCATTCACACCAGAGCGGGTCTCATTGGAAGAATCTAAATTACACCCAGGAGCCTAACTGCAATGAAGCTTTAGAAGTAGGTTTTGCTCTCCAGCCTGTTCAGTAAAGGATATTAAAAGAAGGCTGGAATCAGTGTTGAGCAATTCCTCATGCACGAATTCCCTGCAGTGAGAATATACTGATCTTTAACCTGAATTTTTTTTATTAAAGACAAAAAACAAAAAAAGCCTCATCTTTCCCATGCAGCAGATATTTCATATTTCATATACAGATTTAAAAGAGTTTATGTAATGATGACTCTACATAGCATTAATATTTCTAGGTTTCTTTGCTTGGTATTTGGAACAATACTGCAGTAATTTGCATTTGTCACCTTTAAGCATGCTTACTATTTTTTAGGATTAAAAAAACAGTAGAATTTCTCTGGATTGCTCTATGGAAAATTCACATCTTTAGTTCAAATCAATAGAGACATTTTATTTTCATAAGAGTTGCACCAAATTTATTTCCCTCAATGATTTTTTTAACAAAACTGTGTATTTTTAAATACACAGTGAAAAGATTACAATTGCAAATTCAGTGGGACATTTAGGCACTGTATGCTTAACCAGAAATTTGGGATCCAGGGAAATATGATCTTTCAGAAATTTTGGACTGAGAAATTTCCCAGAATGTGAGCTACTTAAAATGGTTGAAGTTTAAGTTCCTTGGCTCTCAGTCATTACTGAGCAGTAACTGAAGGATATGGAATTGACAGCTCCCAATACAGTGGCCTGGGAAGAGGGAGGGAGGAAGAAGCTGAAACATTGATAACATTGATCCTTTCCCAATACATTCTTCCCAGGGCCAGGACAATCCCTGGGAAGGAAGAGAACATCACACAGTGACAAGACAATCCCTGGGAAGGACATATCCATCAAACCTAAAATGACCATCTCTGGGAAGAAACCAAAACATTGATCCTTCCCCAAATAAATCCTTTCCCAGTGACAGTAGGATAGACCCTGGAGTGAAAGAGATAAGTGCTGAATGCTGAACTCTGGACCCTTCACTCTTGCCCAGTAAAAACAAATTTCAAATTCTCACAAGCTGTTTCCTGAGAGCCCAAACTGAT
Organism: Glaucomys volans; assembly: GCA_020662805.1. NCBI lineage: Eukaryota > Metazoa > Chordata > Mammalia > Rodentia > Sciuridae > Glaucomys > Glaucomys volans. The sequence continues at coordinate 73,140 of JAJEJO010052958.1, forward strand.
AACGTTCTGATGAAAACTTCAATGGCTAAGTCAACTCCCAGTGTGTGAACTACCTAAACCGGTACCTCCCCTGTAATTGTGGCCACTTTCTACCAAGAAAGGGAGCCCTCCAATGCTTGACTCCACTGCTGAAAAAGGGCTTTGCTGAATTCATGCACCTTTCTTGATCACTTTTGTGCTTACAGTAACAAAGCAGTCCTTCTGTTTTATCCTCTCCTGTTCTCCATAGTTTTGAGAAAGTCACCAAGTAAGGAAGGCTTGACTCTAACATAGGTTTGAGATTATGATGCAGGTTGTCAGGAAAGATGTCCCTGTTCCCCGATCATGTTTTTTATTCATGTTGCAGTACATAGCCAATATAGGCCCGTTGGTTTTAATGTTAGGAGAGAAACTATCATGAACCATGAATTTCTAATGAGACTGGCAGTGCTTTAGACCACTTCCATATTAAGTTTTTGTGCTGCATATTTCTCACTATACAGGAAAAGATTGATGGAGATTGAAAACTCAAGCAATAGAAAAAATAATAGTATTAGAGCAAAAGAAATCCAATATGTAATTTAAAATACTAGATGCACTTGTATTCAAGGTCAGAATATTTCATTTCCTTTTTTTAACACAGGTTAATAGTTTTTTTCTTTCTTTTTCCTGCATCCCTTTGTCCCTTCATTCCTTACCACCATCCATTTATGGGCTCAAAGTAGTTGAAAGCATGTCTAAGTTACTTATAATTGAAAAAAAACAAAGTCATAATTAATACATGTCTGAAGATAGCCCAGCTGGAAAGGCAACTCAGTAGCGTAGTTGAGAATCCAGCCAGCCCTCTCAAATATTCAGAAATGTATTGTCGATAGATAATAGTGATCCTTTTTTACCCCTGGAATAGGTTACCAGGGCATATGCACTCATTCTTGCTTTGCACAAAAGCAAAAGATAGGGTAATTTAGGACTTGGCCCAAAAGTCTTAAATTGGAGGCATTATACAAACTTCTACTCTATCATTGTCTTCCAGGAGAGAACTTTAAAATCGCATCTGTGAATTAATCATGACTGTAAGACTAACTTACACTGTTATTCCAATCATTCTGTCAAAATGCTTCATCGCTTATACCTGATTTCAAGTGTTTTCAATCACTCTCTCCTCACAGACGTTGCCTCTTAAACATAATCATGCTCAGATTTTTTGCACCTTAAACTACACATCTATCCTTCAGACTTCCGTTTCTGTTCCACAGCTTTCCACACATTTGAAGCAGATGTGCATTTGAACTCGAATAACCAGACTGGAAAAATATGTGTCAATTTATCTACTTTGAAACACTAAAGACCTGACAAGATGAATTGGAAACAATAGGCCAAAAGTGAGGGAGGATAAAAAACAAACTATAAAATGTCATTTTTGTGGAGAGCATTTAGGAAAACTTTGGCTTTATGCTCCACATGGGGTATAGGGGACGGAAACACAAATCAGAGTCCAAACCAGATTAAAACAACAGTAGGGTCAGCAAAACAGCAGGATAAGTGTCTGAAAATTTTATATTCTTTAAAGAAACAGAATATGAATTGTTGAAATTAACCCAAGATCTACATTAATCCAGAAGGGTATTTTTTTTAAAAAAGGCTGAATCTCAGTAAGAACCATTAGCTTTCTGTTGCTTTAATTTCCCCTCTTCCCATCTAACTGGGTCTGTGGTTGTCTTGAAAGGCAAGAGTGACACTCATTGTAAAACCCCATGAGCCTGGCAGTGAAAAGCGGTGGCAAAACTCATTTAGCCCTCTATCTTTTCTCATTCCCAGAGAAATGCCATAATTTGATGGGTTTCATGGTTCCCTGGAAGATCTCACTTTCATTAAGAGGGGTTGCCTAGTTTTGATGTCTCAAAGCTCACACAGTGTGAAAATCCTTTTCCCTGGGGCTGTTGATTAGAACTAATCAAAGATAATGGTTAGCCAGGTTCGGTGCCGCACGCCTGTAATCCCAGCACTTGGGAGGCTGAGGCAGGAGGATTGTGAGTTCAAAGCCAGCCTCAGCAACTTAGCAAGGTGCTAAGCAACTCAGTGAGACCCTGTCTCTAAATAAAATACAAAATAGGGCTGGGGATGTGGCTCACTGCTGGAGTGACCCTGGGTTCAATCCCCAGTACCAAAAAACAAAAGATAATTGTTAAACTATGCAGGTACCTGAGGCATTGGATAAAAATCGAGAACATTAACAAAAGTAAAAAAAGTGTTGGGGAAAATGGAAGAGTTGGAACATTCTCTCATTGCCAGTAAAATATTAAAATGATACAGACACTGTGGAAACCGGTTTGGCACTGTCTCAAGTAAAATACCAAATTTATAGGATTATAAATTGGTACAATGATTCTGTGAGATATTTTTTTGTTACCTAGTTGTGTTGAAGAATTTAATACCAAAATATGTAATGATAATAGTGATCTACAATATTTGTTTACATACACAGTGACTTTTATAATTTTGTCACTACACAACCATTTTATGTCAATGTCAAAATTTTGATGAAAATAATTAGAATTTTACCAGCAGATGCCATAATTTCATTCTTCTTTATGACTAATATTCTTTTGTGTATATGTATCACATTTTCTTTATCCATGCATCTGTTGAAGGCCACTGGTTCCATAGCTTGGCTATTGTGAATTGAACTGCTATAAACATTAGCATGGCTGCCTCACTGTAGTATGCTGATTTTATGTCCTCGTGGTATAAGCCGAGGATAACTGGGTCAAACAGTGGTTCCATTCTAAGTGTTCTAAGGAATCTTCCTATGTTTTCCAGATTGGTTGTGCCATTTTAGAAGTGAACCTTTTTCCCCCCAAATCCTTGCCAACATTTATTGTTACCTGTATTCTAAATAATTGCCATTCTGACTAGAGTGAGATGGAATCTCAGTGTAGTTTTTTTTGTTGCTGTTGTTGTTTTGTTTGTGTTTTTTGTTTTGTTTTGTTTTGTTTTTACTTTTTCTAATTGGTTATACATGATGGTAGAATCTAGAATCTATTTTGACACATTGTTCACAAACGGAGTATAACGTCTCATTCCTCTGTACATGGTGCTGAGTCACACCAGTATATACATGTATATAGGGTAATAATGTCTTTCTCATTCTACCATCCTTTCCATCCCCACACTGCCCCACCCCATCCTCACTCCCCTCTGCACAATCCAAAGTTCCTCAGGATAGTTTTAATTTGCATTTCTCTAATTGCTAGTGATGTTGAACATTTTTTCATATATTTTTTGACCATTTGTGTTCCTTCTGTGAAGTGTCTGTTGAATTCCTTTGCCCATTTATTGATTGGGTTATTTGTGTGTTTTTCTTGTTTGTTTGTTTTTTTTTGTTGTTGTTGTTAAGTTTTTTGAGTTCTTTGTATATCCTGGAGATTAATGCTCTATCTGAGGTGCAGGTGGTAAAGTTTTCTCCCATTCTGTCGGCTCTCTGTTCATATTCTTGATTATTTCCTTTGCTGTGAAGAAATGGATAGAACTGTAGAATATCATGCTAAGTGAAATAAGACAGTCCCCAAAAAACCAAAGGCCAAATGTTCTCTCTGATATGGGGAATGCTAACCCACAACAAGGGAGGGTAGGGAGGGAAAGTATAGAATTTCATTGGATTAGACAAAGGGGAATGAAGGGAAGGGAGGGTGAATGGGAATAGGAAAGATCGTAGAATAAATTGGACATGTCTTTCCTATACTCATATAAGAATACACCACCAGTGTAACTTCACATCATGTACAACCACAAGAATGGGATCAAAATCGGAATGGGTTGCACTCCATATATGTATAATATGTCAAAATACACCATACTGCCATGTATATCTAAAAACAATAAATAAAAATTGTAATTAGAATTTTAAGATGAATTCCTACTGTTTATGCATACTAAATTTTTATAATAAAAACCACTGTGGACTTTTTACAGGAGATATTTTGCATTGTTTCATTTGACCTTGCGTGAAGCCTGACTTAAATCATTCTGACTGCCACGTGGAATAACTGAACTATTTATATGGAGTATTATAAAGATTTCAAAACAAAACAAAATATCCCTTTCCAAAGTCCTTAAAACAGTTTTTATTTTAAAATGTCAATATGTATAAGCGACAAGAATTTTACATAAATTATGTCAGAATCATTTCATCTTTAGGAAAGTCCCATTTGTAAAGAAAACAGTAATTTTTTAACATAAATATAGATATAACATCCTTAAGAAGCAGACACTGGAGTAATTTTGGAAATACTTGTCATGCACATTGAAAAGACATTTTTAAAGCAAATTAAAATGACAAATTTATGAGCAGCCCTGTATTTGAAACTGTCCTTTTCTTTAACATTTAAAAAAGTACTGAGAAGATTTCTACTTGTTACCAAACTGACCAATCTACTTCTGGTGAATGACTGACTTCACTTCCTGTGTTCAGGAGTTTCAAGATGCCTGCTCTGTCAGAAAGCTCAATGGTTACATGGTTGCCTAAATAGACCCTGTTCATTTTCCTTATGTGAGTAGAACAAGTGTAGAAGTGCCTGAGGATACAGAGCTCAGGCACTTTCTCTTCCCTTAATTGGTCTGATCACAAGCCGATCACAAGCCAATCACAAGCCTAGCATGAGCATGCTCGGGAGCATGGCACAGGGGTGTTAACAGCTGTTGGCAATTGTAATTAGTGCATGTTTGCTATATAAGCTTGCTTGTTCCTCATTAAATGGAGCCTGGTCTTCAGAACTCGAGCTCCCAGTGTAGTGTTAGCGCCGTTGCACTCACTCTCCTTACCCCCACAGGCCACTCCTGTTCCAATTTACAACAAACAAGGAGGGATTGGGGTTTCCTGGAGCCTTTGGTAGATGTCCATTCAGTATCTAGGTGTCTCAGAGGAGTGAGAACTCAGGGTCCACTGAAGCTCTGATGTTTCTCCACATGAAAGCATTCTACTTTGCATGTACTCTTTGTAGCACTTGTAATGTCCATGTTCCTGCTGAAAAACATGGTTCTGAAGTCTTAGAACAAATCTGTCACATTTTTAATGTTGACAAATTTCACATTGCATAAAATTGAAACATTTCACTTCAATTCAGGGCATGTCATTGAAATATAGGAATCTGTACTGAAAAAAGCTCAGAACAGTTATTTTCTACAGGATTAAAAGATGATCAAAGCCAAACAAGTGTCAAATCCTCTGAAGTGTAGTATTTTGTGGGCAATTGCAGAGACATAGGAGGTTCTTAGAACTAATTAGAAGCACATATAACTAGGAGAAGTCACAGACCAATGTGCACGTGAATACGAACAATTTTATATTTTGGACTAATATTGTACCCCATGGTTTACCTGTGAAAGTGATATAATAGCATTGAGAACCGTGATGCTCATTTTATCAAAATACAATTCTTTCTCCAGATAAATTAAAATGAATGAAAAATATTTCATAAATATTTGTATAACATTTAGCATTAAAATAGAAATCACAAAATTTATGAACCATTTATTCATTAAATTTACATGTTATCTCACATTATTTTTCTGCTCATTTTAAATTTAACGTATTTGTTTTCTTGAAGCCATATTTGTCATCTATCTGAAAAGCAATAATATAAATTTATGTTATGAAGAAAGAAATTTTCTTGTTGCAAAATCTATTGAAAAATTAAATGTATTTTTATGTATATTGCTCTAAGGAAAATTTAGCATTTCTAAAATTTAAAGACATTTTTGCAAGCCACATCATAAAATGAATAGTCTTATTTATACGAGTAAAGTTGCTCTTTTTTTTACCTACAGTATTTTTTCAATTTTGAAAACATTCCATTTCTTTTAATATACATGGAACACATTTTTATCTATTACTTTTGCATTACATATTTCTGAATAGAAGATTGACATGTGTGGGATCAATCTCTGCCATATCCAAAGTTATATTAGTTAAAAAATAAAATATAAAATGAAAACAAAATAAGACTTTCAAGATTCTAATTTCAAGTCATCTATTCAATTAACATTTAAATTAACTATGCTTATTTTAGACAAAATAAACAATTCTTAGCATCATGATGATTGTTTTGGTTAGACTTATTAGCTTAAAATTACTTTTATAAATTTATTGATGTATAGTTCACACATTATATAACTAAGCAATTTCAAGGGTACAATTCAATTTTCTGGAGTAAACACAGACCCAAAACAAATTTTAATATATTTTTGCTTCATCAGTGAAATAACATACTTATTTACTAAGGAGCCTCATTACCACAGAAAACCACTAGTTTGTGTCTCTGTAAATATACCTTATATACAGAGTCATACAATACCTGGTCTTCTTCACTTGGCTTCTTTCAATTTGACCAATAATTAGTGAAACTTCAAACATTGCTTTGTAGCCAGGCGCGGTGGCTCACGCCTGTAATCCCAGCACGTGGGAGGCTGAGGCAGGAGGATCACGAGTTCAAAGTCAGCCTCAGCAACTTAGAAAGGGCCTAAGCAACTCAGTGAGATCCTGTCTCTAAATAAAATATAAAAATAGGGCTGGGGATGTGGCTCAGTGGTGGAGTGCCCCTGGATGCAATTCCCAGTACCAAAAAAAAAAAAAAATTGCTTTGTTTGCCTGTTTTATTTTTATTCATTTCTACTTTAATTGTTAATATGATGAAAATGGTTGCACATGTGTCTTTTGAATTCAATCTTGTTTCACCTACTGTATCATTGGGCTTACTAAAATCGATTTGACTCAAGTACTGTAAAATTATTCTTTTTCTCCAAAATATTCTCTATTATTTTCATTTTACATTTTCTAGACTTCATATAGGAAAAATGTACATTTTAGATATTATAATCCAATTAATGAAGACTAAGTTTATATAAGTGATGATCATTTTATATAAAAGCATGTCAGTATATAGTTATTGAAATCTAGCTTAAAGATTGTGAAGATTTTTGTTGAACTATTTTGTGGAAAAACAGAAGCAAAAATAAAGTCTGGAATTGAAGATATAAATAGCAAAATTGAAAAAGTTATTTGTTTTTTAATTAATATAATTTATCTGGGGATTCAATATTTTTCTAGTTTACTATGTAAGTATTATTTTGTTAGTTGGAGTTTTATTTCTTGCTCTCTGATCTTTGCACTTTCTATTCATTTTTACTGATTTATTTTATTGGGTATAATCTACAGTAAACTATTAAATGTAGTAGCAATAACAATATTTTTCCCTTGGGTTACAAAAGAAAATCTTTGAATATTTCATGAATAAATGTGAATTTTATGGAAAGTTGTTTGATGTACCTATTATCAGATTTAGGAATATTCTAGTGGTTATTTGTAATGAGAATAATTAGGACATGAGAATAAGTATGAACAGATTTTAAGTATAAGAAACTTGATATAATATTATAAGATTATCATTCGAGTTTACCCTTTATTTGGTTGTTTAGTTAGATGATTACATTAATTGATTTTCTCATAATTAACCCGGTAATAAATAATTTACTATTTTAGAAACAATACAATGTAAATATTTCTAAGAACTATCAGGAAAAACTAGAGTTATTCTAGAATAATTGCAATGGTAGAAAAGAAACCTCAATATAAACTTGTGTTCAGCTCCAGCTGTGCTCCGGAACAGCTTAGGCAAGTAGGAATTTATAGCTGAGGAGTAGTGTACAGGTCAGTTGGTGGAAAATATGTACGAGGAATTGTCCAGGGTGAGGAGGAATTCTCAGTGTACTGACTTGACAGGATTCTTGCTGAAGTCAAGCCAGAGTTACTAAAAGCTGTCACCTGGAAAAGGGTAAAGGAGAGCAATCTGATGAGATTCTGAGGATGATCAGATGTCAACGATAAAGAAATCTCTATAGACTAGCTTAGCAAGATTCTGGCTATAAATGGGCACTGTAGAACTGGTAAGGACACATCAATGTCAAAGCCCAGAGTGCTTAGGAGGAGCCTCATTAATGTTTGATCAGTGAGAGAAATGTAAGAGAATGGAAAAACATAACAAAGGCTGATTTATAAAATGGTTAAAAATTAGTAAAAAAAAAAAATAGAACATGGATGAATACTTAGAAATGTGTTTAATCTTTATCATGTTGCCTACTTGCAAACTTCACATTCAACGGTTCCTCTGGCATTGATACCGAGTTATGGAAGAACTATGTGAAAGTGAAGTGGACAGGGCTGAGATAGCTCATGAGTTACATGCGACAGAAGACTTTCAGGCTGAAATATCAGTATATGTAAAGCTAAGCTTAAATTCATATTTCAGCTAAGTATACAAGAGTAAGAACTTCGAACAAGCATCCCTTCACAGAAAAGCAATGAGAACACAGACAAAAATTGTCAAGATTATGGGCCGGAATTGTGGTTCACTGGTAAAGTGCTTGCCTAGCGCGTGAGGCACTGGGTTCAATCCTCAGCACCACGTAAATATAAGTAAATAAAAAATAAAGATATTAAAAACAGTCAAAATTAACACTTGCCGAGGTTAGGAAATCAACCAAATGTGATACCATCTGAAGAGTGTTACTAAGAAAAAATGACTGAGTCTCACTAAGAAGAACAGGGTTTGTATGACTTTAACTTGGATCCAAATTCATCAAATTTAAAAACTTGTGTGTGCATAAGGACATCATTAAGAAATTAAAATACATGCATGTAATGGGAACAGGTATTTTAAGTTACAACATTCTAAAGGAACTTTTTTCAGAAAATATAAAGAACATTTATAAATTGACAGTAAAAATGAAATAATTTGGTTAATATTTTGAATAGACCTTTCTCCAAAGAAGCTTTACAAATTGTAACAAGCAGGTGAAAAGATGTTCAAAATCATTGATTAGTAGGTAAATGTAAATAAAAACCACAAAATATCATCACATACCTTAGATATAATACCAAATGCACAAAAAAACAAAAAAAAAATAAAGATTAACTGAATCAAAACGAAACATATTTGTTAAAATTTGTTAAATTTCTCTTTAATATTCTTGCACAAGACTTTAAACACAATAATGTGTGCTGAGATAAATGTGGGGCATGTGTTCATGTGCTTCCAGGTGCCGAAATGGAAAGGACATTTCAAGTTAGAGATGGGATAATTATTTTTGAGAAAATGGAATGAATAATGTATTAGTATTTAGTACTGGGTATTTTTTTAAAATAGAAAGGGGAAATACTGGGGAATAATGTTGATCAAATTATATTGTTGTGTGCATGAGTTCCTCTATTATGCATAATTATAATGCACCAATAAATATATGAAATAAAGAAAAAAATGTATTTCACATTTTGCCCATGGCATTATTTCTTGTTTTCTTAAGGCCTGTGGAGTTGATAGCAAAGAATCAAAGAATAAACGCTTCAGTGACTACAATATTTTACATCTTTTATTTATTCTTCTTAAAATATCTATATTTGTTCAACATGTGTTTATTACCTACTATTTTATATTATAAATCTCCACTATGAGAAAACACATAGTGATACTTTGACAAGTCTTTAAGGAATTCTTAAAAATATCCCACATATATTCGTTTTTCCTTATTGTTCTTAGATAAGCCATGGGCAATGAATGGCTTGAACATGTGTGAACTTATGTTAACCCTTAGGTATTGTGCAGACTTCAGCGCTGCCGAACATAAAACGGCAGTGTTTTTCAAAAATCTAAACTAGTTAACAAAACAGTGGTTCTGTGACATATACTCTGGCCTAGAGTATTCAGATATGCTAAATAATTTTCTGGATAATTTATTTTTTATTAGTGACCAAACAGGATTAAAATGATAGATTTACCTCAAACTACACAATCAGAAAACTGCTTGGATGTTTTTAAGCTGTGTCTAAGTAACCATTTATTAATTCACTCTTTCTAGATGCATTTCTAAATGACTTAACAATATTCTTATCTCTTTCTCTACTAATCATTAGCCTTATACCCTGAGAATATAAACTAATTTATCCTGAAATATCAACTAATAATTTCGTAATAGATTTTGATGATATTAGCTTGGTTTAGTTATCTACCAGGCATAATCTGGTTTGGTATCTCAGCTGGAGACATCTGATATAAAGGACATTTTTTATTTCACAATTTGCTCTGTCATTCATTCAATGATACAACTATATGTTTATTGTGCACTTATGCATGTGACTTCTGGTAGCTGGTGACTACAGTGATACTGTCTGCTATACTATACAAATATTTTTTGTTTTGCTTTGTTTTCAGTGGTGTCTTCTTTATTTTTAATGAAGTATAGTGCTAATAATTCCTTGTGGTTCTTTATGTTCAGATTATTTGCAAGCTGCTCATAATTCATTCATATAAAATGTCTACTGCATTCTTAATGAAACAGAGCACATATTTTTTAAAACATTTAAATCATTGAACAAATATTTTCAATATCTTAAAAATTACAAAAATTAATTATCTATAAAGATAAGTACTAATTCTACCTTCATATGCTATATTTAAATATTAAGTATCAAAACATTAACATAAATATGAATTTTATTTTCAAGGCATAACTGGTCCTCTTTCCAGTTCTGGTGTCTGATTCAATTTGTAAACACTTATTCCCCAGGCAATCACAGAAATCTTCTTTAATTTTATTATTACTCCTAATATTTACTAAAATTGAAATGGGCTTTTGGATTATAATACCTCAACTATGTTGTAAAATGAACCTAAATTCCACTACTCTCACAAAGACTTGCCAGGTTATTATAACACATTATATCTTCTAAGTATGAATAAGCTCAGCAGAAGATTCTGAATCCTCATTAGAGCCTGGCCAAGAAAAAATCTTTGTCAGTACTTGGTTTAATTATTTGACATTTGTTTATATTAATTATATTCCCTACTAAATTTTATTGTGGGCAACACAACATTTTACATGGTATTTCTTATCCCTAAAGGTACAAATATTAATTTGATAAATCAATTAAGTGAACAGAAAACAAAAGTTCCTCATTATTATTTGGGAATAAGTTATTTCAAAGTTATCTGTCTCATAAAGTATTAAAAAATCAGTGCATATTGATGAAGGCATGAATTTGCTTATTTCATTGATGCCACATAACATTTAAATATATTTCATTCTTTGAATTTTGTTCTATTAAAATTCCCCTGGAAGTTATATTCATATAAAATTGATACTTTTATGAATCTTAAAATTATTTATAGGTGATTACTCAATATAATTTTATTGAAAGATATCTTAGAGTATGATTTATCTTTAATTGTTATACACTAAGTTCTTAGTGCATCTCAACAAAATAGCCACAAAGAGGAGCTCTAAGCTAACAAAAGAATAAATCACTGGTTCAACAGAATACCATGAGAACATTTTCCCTCATTCACCACAAAATCCAGGCAGTTTTAGCCATTTTGCATTATTCCAATTACATCTTTACATGCCTCTTGGAAATGTGTTTGCCTGAAAATTATATAAGTCACATTGAAAATAATTTACAGCAGAAGGCAATATTTTCCTTTTATTTTTTCTTTTACCAACTAGCTAGTGTCACATTCTACATTAGCATGGAATTGCATTACAATGGCTAGAGATTTTACTTCAAAGCAATTGTACTTAATGAAAATGACTATGAATTCAAGTGGTTGCAGTCATAGACTGCAGTAATGATGAAAGGAAGTGCTCATAAAGTGTATAAAGATGAAAGTATCAGAGCAAATCTTTAATAATGCATATTTAATTGCCTTGGTAAGAATGACTTTTTTTTTTTTTTAACTCTCTGACCTATATGGAGTTTAGACCTTAACATTTTCTGCCTGTCTAGTAATCTTAACTGAACTAGATTTATTTTCGCTTTATTTTATTATGAAACGAAATATAAGTTGAGAGCAGAAAATTTTATATATATTTATTTTAAATAACAGCAAATCACCTTTTAATAGTACAAAATTCCAAAAAGTTTTTAAAATTTTTAGCTTTTCTTTTATTTCACAATTATAGATGATTTCAACAAAACAGATAAAAACATACTGTTGGGGATTGTTTTCAGAATAGGAACATGAGAAACTATAGTTTCTCTCCTATTTAAAGTGTTCGTATATGCAATAATTATTTTTTGAAATACTTTAAAAATAAATGAATTAGTGTTTAATGTCTCTGAAAAATTTCTAAGCATATGTAGCAAATTAAGAAGCATTTATTCAGAGCATATATAATAAATCTTGCTAAGAACAGTGAGAGTTTATGGCACTTAGGCCACAGCCTACCCTTTTTTTGATGTTGCTAAGCAACCATGACTGCTTCTACCTGCCCTGTGCTCTCAGTGAAGGGTCACAGGATCCCAATGAAAAGAGGAGGAAAGAAACATCATTTCTCAAAATCCCAGCTTCGTGTTTCAGAAGCTCACTTGAGGTGACTATGCCAAGCAGCAGGGGGCTTGTTCCCCCTACCTACCTTCTAGCCCACAGGGCTGTGATTTACCTCAATGGGACAAATGCAAAATATCAAACCTTGATTTACTATCTCAGCTTACTAATAGGATGGAGACTTAATGCTAAAAAGACCAGCTTAGAAGACCAGAGGCTATAAATAAAAAGACAAACAAAAATAAACCCTGAAGAGGGCAGAAAATAGTTTCTAGAGCTGGCACAATGAATTATCTAACATTTCATTTTCAACAGCAGCAAAATTAAGACATGTAAAGAGGAAAGTGACCACACTCAGGAAATAGCGGGTGATGGAAATTACCTGTGAGTGACTGCTCTGTGGGACTGCAAAGAGAAAGAAAGCAATTATTACAAATATACTAGAAGAACTAAGAAAGCTGTACATAGAATTAAAGGACTTAAATATGAGAATGCCTCACCTAATACTAAGTATGAATAAAAAGAAATGTTTTTGGGAAATGGAAATTCTGGATTTGAATACTACTAAGTTGTCAAAGGTAGATTTGGATGAGCAGAAAAATCAGGGATCTTGACAGAAATTACACAATCTGAATAATAGAGACAAAAGAATGAACAAAAATAAACAAATCCTTGGAGAAATTAGAGGTTGTATTCATCACACCAACATATCAATGATGTGCATACCTTCAGAAGAGGAGAGAAATATAGAGAAAAAAAAATATTTGATGAGTTGTTGAAAACTGCTCAGGATGGTCAATATATGAATATAATCCTTTATTGTTACAGTGAACTATAAACCAAACAAGTTCAAAAAAAATTCAACACACTCAGATTTCTTTAAAGATTAAAGTGGCAAAGACAGAGACAAAAGAAAAAGGCAAAGAAAACATTCTTGACGTAGCAAGAGAGAAATGAGTTACTACATGTAATGCCAACTGCGTGCACAGACGTCTGGGTTTGAAATGCAGCGGGATTTGTTGATTTCCCGCTGTCTCCAGCAGTGCAGGGGAAGCTCGCGTCTGCGGGTTTCCAGAATGCTGAGGGACTCTTGGAGGTGAAACCCTCCGAACTCAGCAAAGAAGTTGGATATCTAAAGAGGAAATCTTAGAAACCCTGCAGATTATAAGAAGAGAATGTCTCACAAATAAACCACAATATGCTGGCGCCCCAGAGTCAGTATGCAGTTGGCAGTAGAAGTGCAGATACCAGAATGTTTTGGAGGAGTGGCAGGTGAAGCAGGTTTATTGATACAGAGGGAAGCTTTATGGTTGACAGAGTGGTAGACCTCGCTGCTGCCTGCATCCAACATCTTCATCTTATAGCCGGAGCACAGATGGGAGAGGGTTTGAATATTGATAGTAGATGGCATTGCTTTTCCTTTTCGTCATGACCTTGGTGATCTATCCCTTCAAACTCAATTACTAAATGGTCTAGCCCAGCAAATGTTCAGCCTTGCGAAATATCACAGATTAGCAATAATTTTAACGAATCAAATGACAACAAAGATTGATAAAAATCAGGCCTTACTGGTTCCTGCATTAGGAGAAAGTTGGGGACATACTGCTACAATACGGCTAACTTTTCATTGGGACAGAAAACAAAGCCTCAGGGATTTAGAGATGCTGTTGCCACGAAAGGTTCATTGAGTACCCGGAAAAGGTCACGAGAACCAGAGGAAAGAACAGTAACCCCAAAACAAATCTAAAGTATACAAATATATTGATGTGAAATTCATTGTTTATAAGTACTAGACTCATTACTTTAAAATATAAACACATACAATAATATGAATGAATCAGGATTGTATGGAGTAAATAGGAAAAGTACTTAAGGAATGTGATTCTCTGAAAGAGGTTTTCTAATGCAGTGTTCTACAATTACACTTCGCTTTGATATCATTTTCAGTAACATTCAGTAAGATGTGATATAGGTATTACATTTTCCAAATGTGGAAAGCTACTATCATTGTGGCCAATCTGAATTTACCATTCAGACTAGTAAATTCCTTTCCCAATTGCCTAGAAAATCATAGGAATAAAAGATTTTTTTTTCATATTCTTATTTGTTCTTCTCTTTAAATGTAGTTTTAATAATTCTTTAAAATAACCTGTTTTTTTACTGTGAAGAGAAACCATGAGTCAGCATGTCCTGTTTAGTTTTATGGGTAGGATACAAATTTTAATGACCAAATTGATTTTAATGAATTCAGTTCTAAAATTTAATCCTTTTGTTTAATTTTTGTTATTTTATAATGTTAAAGGAAAGATTTTGATGCTGTTATGCCATCTGGAAATTGTTTAAAACATTTTAGAGTAAGCTGATAAGCCTGCAGTTATTTATTTCTACATTTTTGAAGCATTTTGTGAGCCATTCTAGAATTCTAGATGTATTGACATTTTTCTTTGAATAATCTTAACCCTGCTTGAATAAATTAAAAATCTGGATTTTTGAGTGTTTTCAAAATGCAAAAATAAAAAAAAAAAACATTTCGTCCTACAACAATACAAATTCTCTAAGATCTGTGATCATTTTTTGTAATAGGTCATTTCCTAAAACATAAAACAAGCTCCCATACACTTCAAAGGATTGAAATCCTACCAAAGTATTTTCTACAATCACAATGAAATGATACTGAAAATCTGTAACAGATACCAATTTGAGAAATTCACAAATGTGTGAATTGAAATGGCATTCTTATGTAATCAATGAGTGAGAAAATGAATCATAAAAGAACCTAGGAAAACTTTAAACTGAATGAAAATGAACGAGTACCATAACAAAATTTAGTGGCCAGAGGAAAAGTGATAGCAATAAATATCCAAGTAGGAAGAGAAGAATAAAAAGAAAACTCTCAATTCAATAACATAACCTTCCAACATTAAAAACCCAAAACAGAAAACTTAACCACTATAAATACATGAACAGATTAATAAAGAGTACAGCAGAAATAGAAAATAGAAAACAAAGAAAATTAATGAAATCAAATTGGTTGTATGGAAAGAATTACAAACCTTTAGCTAAAAAGGCTAACAAAAAAAAAGCAAGAACACTCATATTATTTGATTCATTTGATTTCAATTACTTCTGAAATGTCTAGAATAGGTAGATCTAGAGAAGCAAATTTGAATCCATAGAAGGCAATACTGAGGACCAAAGGTGGAAAAGGTAATAAACAGGAAATGGGAAGTGACTACTATTTTACTCAAGATGACACAGATGAAATTCACATAAATAAACCAAGTGAACTTTCTCCAAATAAGGCTGAAACATAGAAAATAAGATGATTACAATTGCATTTTATCAATACAACTGAAGTAGAAGTCAAGACCTTTTAACACTGATAATATAAGATCAGAGTAATATGCTATATATGAACAGCATATTATAGTTCCATTTAATTTATGTAAAAAATACAAATAACAGTTTTCTGATGGTGAGCATGTAATAAATTTTTCAAAACATTTGAAATTCAGACTAAATTAATAACATAATTGACAGATTCAATTCTAATCCATTAGTTCATTAAATTAAAAACCTAATTTTGTTCTATTTCAAGATCAAAACAGTCTAATTTTTCAACATACTTTATACTTTGTATATATTATAGAGAATGTAGTAAATAAAATGATCTGTACATTGGGGGTCACCATGAAAATAACATACAGTTTTTTCTTGTCAACTGGATTCTTGTAAGTTCTGCTAATGGGAATGCCTAGAAGAAAATTAGCAGAGGAAAACTCAAACAAATCTTAATTGTCTTTCTTGGCATTATCCCTTTATCAACAGAGAACAGATAAGGACTAGAGCAGCAGCAACAGCTTCAGACCTGCAATGTGAAGCCTCTTTCTTGGTTTCAGTACCAGAAAACCTGTCTCAGCTTGTGCTAAGGCAGCACCCAAGTAAGGCACCTGCAGTAAGGCACTCTATTGCATTCTCAGCAGTGATGTTCTCCTTGACTTTCACCTCTATTACTGGTTCCTACTCTGAGATTCCAGCTTTGCTTAAGCATCCTCTTGTTAGCAGTTTAAAACACCTATATTTCAAGCATCAACATATTGATTACAATATATTTTTAGCTGACATTTTTGAAACACAATGTCTATCAATAATTATGTCTACACATGAAGTGGTGACTATAATTGTATGGTACTCTGTTTAGCATCTCCAACAATATATAACTACTTTTATAATTTGCAGCATCTATCCATCTATCTGACAACTTTAGTAGCTTACAGTATCTCTACATCTCTCTGAATAGAACTAACTAGCTAGCTATTTACAAGTCTACAGTTATGACTCAAGAAAGAAAAGGATACCATTATCATTTATATTTGTAAAGCTCAATTATGTTTATTGAGGCTAAATGAATTGATGTTATTATGATAATTTGGAAAACAACTAAAATATTTTACCATTCTAAAAACATGAATAATTCAAGAAGTAACTAATATTTTAGAAAACTGTTAATCAGATTGTGAAATTGCACTTAAACAGATTAAATAAAATTGTATCTTATTTATCTAGAATGTTTTTAATTTGTATTCATTAAAAATGTGCAACTGAATCTCTTTGTGAGATATAAATATTGTTCTCAAAACTGAAAGAAATTGCCAAAAATAATTTTATGCTACCATTCTTCATGGAATCAAATCAAATTTGATGAAGATCAGTTTTCTATAGGTACCACTAGACCCTATTCTCCATATGAACTTTGAGTTTGCTAAGGTACATAGCTTATCAAGAAAACCTTTATCTACACCATTTTATGAGTCACAGACACTATCATTTTCACATAATGTCAGAAAATCATTGAAACAAAAATGCTTCCTATACTGCAAAAGCAATAAAAAGCACATTTATCCTGAACCAATACATCCATTATCTTGTAACCTTAGGGATGTAAAGGAGAGAGAAATTAATACTGCAAGGCTCCTAAGGCTAACTTTCTGGCTCACTCTTGTCTTTGTGGCAATGCCAATGACATCAGAACAGACAAAAATAAGACTTTATCTTTATTGTTTGCCATTTCTGTGTTTTTTTGAAAGTATTTACTTGTAAAACCAAGTAAAAAGTCACATAACATCCCATATTCCACATTGCTAGGCATGTATTACAATCTAAATCTAAAACATAAATTTATTTTTCTTCCATTTATAGAAAAAATTCAAAGGTGTGTATAAAAACTAATATTGCTATAACATAGGAAAGAAGCAGTTGAATACAAATGAATGTAGTTTTTCCAATAATTGTAATTTAATATTTTCTGACCAATTCACTAAATTTTAAGTCAAAACATTACCATCGTGTTTCCAGGAACCAGGAATAGGCTGAAGTCCGCTTAGGTCATAGTGATCAAATTCTGCTTTGGATTTAGTTGTAGCCTCAGTCCTGGAAAATGGAATATCTGAAATATTAATTATGATACCTCTACAATAGGGTGTGACTATTCATGACATGGCTGTATCATTGTCATGAAATCTATTCGGCCCAACAGTGTCAAAATATATACAAGGCATGCATGTAATTCAGATTGTCAATACTGCCATTTCCCTCTAAAATACAAATTCAGCCAGGTATTGTGGCACACATTATAATTCCAGTGGTTTGGCAGGTGAGGAAGGAGGATCACGAGTTCAATACCAGCCTCAGCAATTTAGCCAGACTCTAAACAATTTAGGGAGACATGGTCTCAAAATAAAAAATACAAAGGACCTGGTATGTGGCTAAGTGGCTAAGTACCTCTGGATTCAATCTCCTGCACCAAAAAAATAAAATGAAATGCAAATTTGAATCTCAGACTTACTAGGAACAAAAGAAGCTCATTATATTTAATATTTTGAAATACTATAAGATTGACAAAACATGGACCTATTTTGCAATAAGAAATATTTGCAATAGTTAACTAAGAAAACTATTAATTCTTAATTAAAATTTTAAAAATGTACAAGTAAATAGATAAGAAAACAGACTGTTCATATAAATAGTGACTGCATAGCTAGAAAAATACTTCCAACACCATTATTGTGTATAGTTTGTTTCCCTGAAAGCAAAGACAGAAACTGGAATTGGGTGCTAGTACATTATACAGGTCATGATTCCAGGTAACAAGACTAAGATAGCAGGAAGGAGAAGGTAGGTGAAGAGAATCCTAACCTAGGATTGCCTTTTTAGTGGTTGCTGTATTGGTGGAAACTTCCTTGAGAATTTCTGATACTACAAAGTTTGTATAGGCAGAAGAGTAACTGAAGAAGTCCTCTACTTTCTTCTATATCTCTCTTTTTTGTTGTTACTTTTCTTGTTTTTCTTTTTTTCCTTTTAATGTGCCCTTCCCCCCACCGATCTTAAGTGCCTTTCAGTTCTGGTCAACACTTCTAGCTGAGCATGTTACTGTAGTTTCAAAGAAGGTCTTGAGGAAAAAATTAAAAAGATATATCACACTGATAGGCTGTGGAAACTTATGGTCAAATCTGAATTGCATAGAACTGTTGAGTGAAGTTCAGGCTGAAGGCAGAAGAAACATTAGGTAGAAATGAAAAAAGCTTCAACCATAATTTTATATTCTTTGAAGCTAATAGATATTTACAACATTTACATAATAGTGATTTTTAAATTAATATTTATGGTATACCTTTTCCACCCTTTTACTTCCAAATTGCCAAAGGGTGTATTTTTTGTTTGTGGTACTAGGGATTGAATCCCCCAGGGACACTCAACCATTGAGCCACCCCCCCCCAGCTCATTTTTTATGTTATTTTTGATTTTGAGACAGAGTCTCACTAAGTTGCTTAGGACCTCACTAAGTTGCTGGGACTGGCTTTGAACATGCCAGACTCCTACCTCATCTGCCCTAGCCATTGGGTTTAGAGGCAAGCACCACCATGCCTGGCAGGGAGAATTTCTTACAGACAGAAAGTAATTTTATCATGTTTTCTAATCTTTCTTATCAAACTTTTCAAACTTTTAAAATTGAATTTAAAATATATATTAAAAATAATTACAGAGGTTATAATAATTATATAAAATCAATATAAAGTAATATAAAGCTTATATTATTAAAATAATATAAAATTAATATAAAAATAATTTTATAAAATTATAAAAATAATTATATATGAAGAGGTTAAAATAACTATAAAGAGGTAAATCTCCCATTTCATTTTTGGTATTATCTATTGTTTTTCTTTTTTTGCTTTGTTTTTCTATATTAATGTGGGGCACTTGAATATTTTTTCAATTCAGTTTTCATGTACCTAATAGTTACTTTGTATCTGTTTAGCTTTCAGTGGTTGCTCCAAGTATTACATAACTCATCACAGTCTTCTGGAATGGTGGTTTTATCACTTTGAGAGAAGTATTACACTTTACTTGGCTTTGCATCAGTTTAATTTCCCCCATTTACAAATGTCTAAGACATTTCTTTTCCATGTGTCTAAATCTAGATCAATGTCAATGTTTTTGTTGTTTTAATCATCACACATAATTGGCAGAATTCACCAGAAGACAGCAAACAGATTGCACCTAGCCCTGTTTTTATTTTTACATTGTTCCTTCTTTCCTGATGCTCTAACTTCTCTTCTTTGATTATTTTTCAAGTTCTACACAATTTTTCTTAGCTGTTATTTTGAGATAGGTCTATTGGGTGATATGATATCTTGGCTTACCTTCATTCACAAATGTACTGAGTGGTATTTTCACTGAGATAAAATTCCTGGTTGACTGTTAATTTTGTTTCTGCAC
Organism: Glaucomys volans; assembly: GCA_020662805.1. NCBI lineage: Eukaryota > Metazoa > Chordata > Mammalia > Rodentia > Sciuridae > Glaucomys > Glaucomys volans. The sequence goes on from JAJEJO010052958.1 coordinate 93,272, forward strand.
CAGAAAACTGTTGTGTTCACTCCTCTTGTGCTCCACATTGTCTGACGGGAAATCCACTGTTACTAAAATTACTCTTCCCCTACTGTTTCATTTTTCTCTATGCTTTCATGACTTTTTAGTCACCTTCAGTTTTCAGACTTTGGTTTATATGATGTGTGAGTTTCTGATGGTTTACCCTATTTGATATCTGCTCAGCTTTTAGTATCTGTAGGCTTTTTACTTTTGCTAGCATTGGGAATGGGGGCATGGGGTTTGGCTACTTTTCTTAAGTACTATTTGAGCAACAAACTCTTTTCCATCCCTAATCTGGTCTGCAAAGACACAGATATTGGGACTTTGGTTATAGTCCAGTCATTGCCTGGGCTTTTCTAAAGCATTGTTTTTAGTATTGATAGTCCCTAACTTAAGATGATTAAATTTGCAATTGTTTACCTTTGCTAGGGTGCAAAAGAATTACAAAGTAGAAACTGTACTTTAAAATTTGAAGGTTGACCTTTTTCTGGGTTAGTGATTCTGGGCAGTGACATTGGACCAAACCTCCCAGGCAGAGCAAACAACTGACACTCTATGGTGGCTTATGTTGCCTTCCATTTTCAATGTTGTGCTTTGTGTTCACATATCCTGTCATTTCCTCAACAAATTACATGAGACCTCCAGCCCCTTTTTATGAAACAGGTTTTGTATTAGTTGATTTGCCCAACTGTAAGTTAATATAAGTGTTCTTAGTATATTTATGTTTGACTTAACTATGATGTTCACTGGTTGTATAAAATGCTCTGCAACATTGTCATTCAACTCAAGTGTCTTTGTTGGGATGTAGCATCATTCTAAGTCAAAGAATATCAGTACATTTTTCTGCCTTCAGATTTTATTATTAATAAATAACATTTATTATCTATCTTCAAACATATTTATTCTTTCCTCTGTCCCCAACCATTTGTTTTTAAGTCCATTTACTCAGTTTTGGTTCTAGATGTTTAATTTTAGTTCTGACGTTTCCATTCGGTTCTTCTTGATCAAGTTGATTTATTATAGCATAACATTAGGAATCTTATAGTGTTTGAGGTGTTCTTTTTCTTTACTATATCAAAACCCATATTTTGGTAATATTTTATGATAGCTTCTTAAAACATAATCAGGGGATAAATTTGTGTAAAAGTTTCAGGGATTTTCTTTGTATAATTTCTTACACCTGAATGTGCATCTGTAATAATCACAAAATAAAAAGTTCAATGAAAAGTAATATAATATGAAGAAAATAAATATCTGTCCTACCTATACTATTTGTATATAATCATAATATTCAAAAAAGAATTTATCTTTTCATAAAGCTGATGATCATTTGTACAAATTAATGACTACAAACAAAATACCCCAAATTTAAAAATTTCCAGAAAAAATGGAATAACTCATATGTCAAAATTTCTTTTGATCAGGAACTCACAAAGTGTTCAGTTGGGCAATTCTTCCTTGGAGTGTCTCCTGAATTGACAGGGAGATGACAGCTGGAAGCACAGTTGTTGAAGACTTGAATGGAGACCAGGGGATTCATTCACATTGTTGACAGATTACTGATATTTGATGTTAGCTGTTGCCTAATGGGCTCATTTCCTGAAAATTTGTACTTTTCCCTTGGAATTAATTTCTCATTGTTTCAGTGGTATTATGAATTACTTTCTCTAGAACTAGTGATCCAGGAAACCAAGTTGGGTGATAACATTTTGTGAGATAGTGTTAAGAGGCCACCTGTCACCACTCCTTCAGCATTCTCTTCATCATATAAGGACAGCCTTATATTATGTGGTATATTGTGTGGGAAAAGACAATGGAAGTACACGAAAAATGGAAGACCAAAACAGTCAGGGACACCTGAAAGCATGCTGTCCCATCCACAGCCCACTCATGACAATGTGGAGTACAATGCAGACAGGTCAAAGAAAGTGCCCAGAGTCAGCATGGGAAGCATGGTTTGTTGGAGAAAGCTCACAAGAGATCAGTGACTGCTCCATGAAAAGTTTGATGATACTAATCCTCTGTCAGAAGAGTAACTAGCAAACATTTTCTCCCATTCTGTAGTTTTTCTCTTCATATTCTTAATTGTTTCCTTTGTTATATGGAAGGTTTTAAATTTGATGTCATCCCCTTTATTAAATTTTAACATTTCCTGATCGTTAGGGGTCTTGTTGAGGAAGTCGTTGCCTGTGCTTATATGCTGGAGTGTTGACCCTACATTTTCTTCTAGGACTTGTATAGTTCCTGTCCAGTTCCTAGGTCTTTGTTCCATTTTGAGTTGATTTTTGTGTAGGGTGAGAGGTAAGGCTCTAATCTTATTCTTCTACATGTGAATAACCAGTTTCTCAGAACCATTTGTTATAAAGATTGTCTTTACTCCAGTGTGTTTTGACACCTTTGTCAAGGATCAGGTGACTGTATCTGCTTGGGTTTTTCTCTGTATCTTCTATTCTGTACCATGGGTCTGTGTGTCTGTTTTCATGCCAGTACCATGAAGACCTCAAAAAACCGAACACCATCAAATAACCCAATTAATGAATGGGCAAATGAATTAAATAGATACTTCTCTGAAGAAGAAATACAGATGGACAACAAATATATGCAAAAATGCTCAGCATCATTAATATTAGAGAAATTCAAATCAAAACTACACTGAGAATTCATCTCACACCAGACAGAATAGTGATCATTAAAAATACAAGCAATAATAAAGGATAGAGTGTGGGAAGTCATTCTTATTTAGCAGAATCAGACTAGGTTGAGCCACGGGTTGCAGAGGCCTGGTTTCTAGGAACTGCCAAGAGGCATGTGGCACTGCATGGGAGTGGTTTCCTGTCTCCTTCTGGAATTTTCCCCCTAAGAGAATGGTTCCCCTAACTCCACTCTATCCTGTCCATCACAGAAGCTCCTCCTGGTCCTTGCCCCCTTTACCTGTGTGTTTATAAATAAAAGAGAGTTGGGCTACTTCATGTTTTAATAGGCCAGAGCTGGTATGGCCAGACCCGTCTCGCCCCTGCTCATTTAAAAAGAGTATTGGCTCTTGTGTGTTTATTGAGTAGATAAGTTTTTTGGGTAATTGAGTGATATACCAACATCCTCCTCCGGCCGTTAACCCTTTTCTCCTCCACTTAGGACACGGCAGAGAGGAGCACCCCCCCAATACAGAGGATGTGGAGGAAAAAAAAGAACACTTTTATACTGTTGGTGAGATTGTAAATTAGTACAACGAGTACTTTATAATCAGTATGGAGGTTCTACAGAAGACTAGAAATGGAACTTCCATATGACCCAGCTATACCACTGAAGAATTAAAGTCATCATACAACAGTGACACATGCATACCCAGGTTTTTAGCAGGACAATTCACAATAGCCAAACTAATGAATCAGTTTAGGAGTCCATCAACAAATGAATGGATAAAGAAAATGTGTTGTACATACACAATGGAGTTTTATTCAGTCAGAAATAAAAATGAAATTATGTCATTTGCAGGAAAATAAATGGAATTTGAGAATATAATGTTAAGCAAAGTAAGTCAAACTCAAGGTCAAGGGTTGTATATTTTCTCTAATATATGAAATATAGAGAGGAAAAAGGAAAAGAAAAGTGTTGGGGGTGATCTCATAAAGAGCAAAGGAAAATTAGTAGAGGAAAGGGACTGGGGGAGGGAGGAGGGAAGGGAGAGAGGAAGCACTAGGGAATGATATTGGTCAAATTATATTGCTATATTTTGTGCAAGTATGAACATGTAACAACAAATCTCACCAATATGCACAATTATAATGCTCTGATAAAAAATATGGGGAAAAAAAAAAAGAATTCAATGGTAACAAGCTGACACTATCCCCTTAAGCGATTTACCAAGCTGTGCCTTCTCTCCCTCATGGTGTTTTGTCCAGTGGCTGCAGACTGGATGAGTGACGTATATCCTTTCCACAGTGCCCTCAGTTCCCTGCTCATATCCACTCAGACGGATTTCATATCTTAGGCTATAGAAGCAGTGACATCATCAGCATTAGCTTGTTTAGTTAGCTTGTATGAGCAGCATTGTAAAGAGCAACTATCCTAGTGTAACTTCTACAGAAAACACCAACTTGCCTTAGCTCCTATGTGCATAAAAGAAGCCAGTGTCTTTTAAGAGAATATGCATCTGGATTTGCCAATCCAGGCTTGCTCTCACTGTTCCCTTAATGTGGTTGGTATTTGGGGAACAGAAAAGAAACATTCAAAGACATCTTTGTTTTATTGCCTCTCTTTGTAGGTAAGATACACAGGCCTAAATTGAAACATCATAATTCTGCTTTAAGAAGTAAAGTAATCCTGTATCCATACTAATACACATTTTAAGGATTAACTATAATATTGGGATCATTTTCTCTTTAAAGTTTACATTTCAGAGGCAACCATAATAGATTGGGAGGATACAGTATTTAAGAACTATTATCTAATGCCAATACAACTAGGCAGGTGTGTATAGAATAACATTTAAACAGCTTTCAAGAGAGTCTCCAGTTTCTAATCAGATATTCAAGAAATCCATCAACAATAATGACTATAAATCAAATTCAGGACCTTAACATGTTCCACGCTGGGAGTTGCATTTTGGTGTTTAAAAAAAAAATGAAACAAGTGAATTAAATTGTCAGCTGCAAAATAGATTTTCCAACACACATCATTATTAACATCATCTAGATTGTTCTGTTACTGATTAGAGAAGAAAATAATCTAGTATCCTGGAAAGTACTAAATGTGTTCACAAACATACACACCTCATAAAGGAAAAAGATATCATATGCAATGATGAGTTCTCCCCAAATGTGATTAAATAAAGATGCCTTTTGAAAATAATCATGTTTATATCCAGACTTTGAATATAATAAAGGTGTTTTTTTAGAACATCTGTTCCCAGATGTCTCAAAATTCACTGGAATATGACTATGAATAAATAATTCAAGGATTTATATGTGTTTACTTTATTGAAGTGCATGTTTTAAATATGTGACCAAATATCGTAACATTTTCTAATTTAAATTTTTTAAAATAACCACAATATAGTGTTGATAATATGCAAATATTATTAAATGCCTACTAAAATGACTAGTGTATGTGTTTACATTGAAATAATAATGGCGTAGCAAAGAATCCTATTCGTGTAACAAGTGTCTGAAGAAAATTTCAGTAAGTGTTCTTTCAGCAATAATCTATGTGGAGTCACCTCCAGGGGAAACCAGTTCATATTCTGAAAGTTTAAGTTTAATTGTTAATTTTCATATATAATTCTGTGTAATAAAGCTAATTAGATTTTTAATGGCTATACAACTAGCCTCAGAGTTGTCATCTTGCAATCAACAAGAAATATTGTGATGTTTTCATGTCCTGTGAGCGCAACACAACAGAAGACATAGTGCAGACAGAGATTGGTGAATGGCACTTGGCAATTCTGAAGCAGATTGTCTTTTCCCCTCTGTTCCATTAAATCCTTAATATTGTTTAATGACGACTGTAATAAAAACTTCAGAAATGACTCTAGACAATGATGCAGCACTCCATGATATTTTGCACCACATGACATTAATTTTTTAAATTGTTTTCTTTTTCCACTTAAAATGCTATGAATTATTTTTCAAGAAACTCAGTTTAGGTGAAAATTTTAAGCTGTACATTTTCATATTATAATGTCAGTCTAAAACTTGCTTCCTACTAGTCTATTTGGAACAGAATACATAAAAAATATTGTTATAATAAGATACTTTTGCAAGTATTGAGCAGAATATAGGCATAGGCATTCAAAGGTCCATAATTAATACAGTCAACCAAAATGAGGTACATTTTATAAGTTTATATATCAGTAATTTTTAAAAAGTTAATAACTATAATTCATATATAAGAACAGTGGTGGTGATTTAATTCATTTGGTCTCTATTGGAGGCCACACAATGAGTTAGACACATGATACCCCCTAACATAAGATTCATTTTTTTAGTATAATTATATGAACACAACTTATTTTAATTATTTATTTGTGTCTATTTATTCATGTTTACAATTCCAATAGCTAATTCTTTTACATTTTAATATTTACCTGGCATATTCACATATGCATATGCATACATATAGAATATCCATATTAAATACTGAAATCTGTAATAAGACAGTAATGTGATTTTCTAAATATTCTAAATATTTCTAAAGTATATTATAATAATAATATATGGATTGTTCAGAACAATGTTTATTTGAAGGTGCTTAAATTACAAAATAAACTACCCTGTGCCTAATAGAAGAAAAAGTGGACCCAAATCTTCATCATGTCGACTTTGGACATGACTTCCTTAACAAGACTCCTAAAGTGCAAGAAATAAAATCAAGAATCAAAAAATAGGATAGATTCAAACTAAAAAGCTTGTTCTCAACAAAGAAAACAATCAATAATGTGAACAGAGAATCTACAGAATGGGAGAAAATCTTGACCACACACACATCAGATAAGAACTAATCTCCAGGATATATAAAGAACTCAAAACACTTAACACGAAAAAAAAAACAATAAATGGGCTAAGGAACTGAGCAGATACTTCATGGAAGAAGATGTACAGTCAATCAATAAATATATGAAAAAATGTTCAACTTTTCTAGCAATTACAGAGTTGCAAATCAAAACTACTCAAATTTCATCTCACTCCAATCAGAATGGCAGTGATCAAGAATACAAGCAACAGTAAATGTTGGCAAGGATGTGGGAAAAAAGGTACACTCGCACATTGCTGGTAGGATGGCAAATTGGTGCAACCACTATGGAAAGCAGTATGGAAATTCCTCAGAAAACTTGAAATGGAGCCACCATTTGACTCAGCTATCCCACTCCTTGGTTTATACTCAAAGGACTTAAAATCAGCATACTACAGTGATGCAGCCACGTCAATGTTTATAGCAGTTCAGTTCACAATAGCTAAACTATGGAACTGACCTAGATGCTCTTCGACAGATGAATGGCTAAAGAAACTGTGGTGTATATACACAGAGCAATATTACTCAGTCTCAAAGAAGAATGAAATTATGGCATTTGCAGATAAATGAATGGGGTTGGAGAATATCAAACTAAGCAAAATAAACCAAACTTCACAAAACCAAAGGCTGAATGTTTTCTCTGATATGTGGATGCCAATCCTTAATGGGGGCCTGGCAAGGGAAGAAAGGGGGAACTTTGGATTGGACAGAAGGGACAGAGAGGAGGGGAGTGGGCATGTGGGTGGGAAAGATGGTGGAATGAGACAGACACTATTACCCTTTGTATACATATGATTGCACAAATGGTGTGACTGCATTGTGTACAACCAAAAAAATTAAAATGAGTCAAAATGCATTGTGCTGTCATATATAACTAATTAGAACAAATAATCTAAAAATTGCTTAATAAACAATAGATTCCAAAATTAAAGATTGTTTCCTTAAATGCTGAAATAAAACTACTTGTTTTGTTTTCAAATAAATGACATTTATAATATTGCCATGTTAATTCATCTTGAATTATTTTTAATAATAAATACTGTTTAATTTTGTTTATATCTTTTACTTATCTTGCTTTTTTAAATGAAATATGTAACAATTCTTGATTTATCTTAAGAACAAATGTTTCTTAATTTATTTTCTATAAATTAATCACTTTATGTAATTTCATTGCTATTCATGTCAAAATACCAAGGTACCTATTGCTCAATAATATTCCTGACAAACATCCTAATACATATGTGTGTATATTTGGTTATAAATACATATCACACACATATTTATAAATGTTAAAATGATTGTATTTAAAGGAGTTGTGTAAACTGATTAATCAAAGCCCGTGTGCTGATTCTGGTTTTGTGTCTGATCTGCCAGATGTGTTTCAAATGTCATCATCCAGATCTCCTCTCATGTAGTGCCACCTCAGTGCATATGCATATTCTGTCCTTGGATACAAAGATTTCATACTTCCTATTAGAATCTGTCTATATGTAATGAACAAACTTTTTTTCCTTTCTCTCTCTCTCTCTCTCTCTCTCTTTTTTGTACCAGGGATTGAACCCAGTGGTACTTAGCCACTGAGTCATATCCTCAGTTGTTTTTGTATTTTTCATTTTGAGACAGGGTCTTTCTAAGTTGCTGAGGCTGGCAATCATCTTGCCTCAGCTTCTGGAGCTGCTGGGATTATAGACATGGCCACTGTGCCCAGCAAGTTTTTTTTTGTTGTTGTGTTTTTTGTTTTTTTGTTTTGTTTTGTTTTGTTTCAGTATGGGGATCAAACCCAGGGCCTCATGCAGCACTCTACAACTGAGCTCTATCGCAGTCCCATATAATAAACAATTCTTGAATTTACTCTTTTCTCACTTGTGTAAGAGTACTATTGAGAAAAAAAGGTCTTTTTTTTTTTTTTTTCTTCTTGGTATTTCTGTGTTTTGTCCATGAAAGTTTTTAGTATATCTTCCTCCAATATTCCTAAACATCTATGGTATATGTCTAAATAACATTTATGTATGTTACTGATTTTGTCCATTATGAACCTTCATAATCTCAGGATGCATGTCTTTCTATTAATTCCAGTGTTTGAATGTCCGCCCACAATTTTGCTTCCTCTTAATTTGTTGCTGTGCTCATTACCTCATTCTTTAGTGTGCCATTCTATTCAGTTTATGTGTTACATTATTCATTTTCAGGGTCAATATTTTCATTGAGTACTTTTTCAAAACAACTCTTCTACATTGTATTCAATTTTTACACCACCTTTGGAGATTTTGCACTCCTATTCAATCAGGTTTGGTCATTTCAGGTTCACCACTGTACATTGTTTTGTTCATTTAGTCACATTCATTTTCATGTGTATCTCAGATGTGTTCACATTTTCCCCATGTGTACTTATCTTGAATTCTTTATTATTCTCAGTGTGTAGATTTATGATACCTGCCTGTAGCTACAAAGAGAAGAAATGAAAGTTAGCCTCTGAAACAGGCTTCTCACATGAAAGAGGGGTGTGAATTTAGGATTGCCATAAGAGCCCCACCATTCTGTAACTTGTTTTTAACAGCAGCTAGTCTTACTTATTCCCTGCACTGTAGTTATGATATAAGAGAGTTCAGAATCCTGCAGTCCAGCTGCCCCCAGGCTCTTGGCTGCTCAAGTTGGTGACAGTCCAGCACCTCCTTATTACCACCCTGCCAATTTGCTCTACTGTTTTGCTTTCTCCTAGTATGAAAGGGCCTGGCAAGATTCCATGATCATGAGATCTGAGCAATAACGTAATATGGGCTCTTAGGCATAATGATGCAATCACTTCTCATGTATCCATAATGCTATTATGGAGGAGTTTGACACCAATAAACACTCCTACCGGCTCAGAACTGGAAGCTGATTTTTTGTGAGCAAAACCTGGAACAGGTGTTCTGTTTTCAACTCAATCACATTGTTATACCTGGAGCTTCCAGTTCTCAGAATCAAAACGTTAAGAATAGGAGAAAAATTCAGATTTTTCCTCCTAAGACTATTTGAATTATTGTAGTTCCCAATTCTTCCTCAGGTTCAAACTCTCATTTATACAATAGAATTTGGATCCAGTTGTTCTCTGATTGTTTTTTTTTTTTTTATTTTTTTCAATTGTTTACATTTTATCTAACTTTGAATAATTATTAAAAAATTTCTAGAGTTATACTCATTAATTGTGAATAAGATAGAATACATAGTAAAATAGGCATTCAGGGCAAAGGGCTCTGATTAAGATTTTTTCAAATGTGAAGATCACTCCAAGAAAATAAGCTGAAGAAATATTCCAAGCATTCCAGGCACCGCCTTTTGTCACAGCATGTGGGAAAATGGAAGTGAGATGGATCCAACTAGAAGTTATAGGAAAGTACAAACTCAAGGACTAAAGAGCACAGCCAATTACAAGGTCATGGGCCAAGTCGATAGTCTTTCAATACCTGGTTAGCGTGGATATTGATGAATGCTGCTCCCAAGAAGCTATATAAGCCCCTAGACTAGCACAACTAAACATTAACCTGCTATCAGTTTCCTTCTCACATTGTGGGAGTTCTATCCCTTTTCTTCTCATTTAAACAAATTCTACTCCTTTCACTCTTGCCTTGTTATTGTTTGTGGATTTAAGTCTTCAAATGTGTGAGGCAAGTACGCAGAAAGCAATTGATGGTAAGTCTATGGATTCTGCTTTGGCACTCGAGGGAATAGCCCACCATTAAGAGCTGCAACATGGCCACTCCACAGTAGTGGAGAAGAATCACACTTTGCCTGCAGTGACCCTCAAAGCTGCAGAGGTTGGGGGCGAATTTCCTGCTGTGATTAGCTTCTACCACTAAAATGGACTTTCTGGACTGCAGAAGCTTACACAGATCCCAGTTTTCAGCAGAAGTGGAGAATCAGTTTTCATCTCAAACTCTGGTTTCATTTGGAACCAATAGTGGTTTTTAGGTGTCTTATTCAACTAAATATTTCACTCATGAGTGTACCAAAAAACAACTCAGAATGTTTGCCTTTGTCAGCTAAAGCTAAGAATTAAGTCAGCCTACATTGTTATAACTGATGGACCATTAAATTTCTTATAATTTTTTTTTTCTACTAAACCTCAGGAACTGGTGGCGCTGTGAGCTATTATGCACTGTTATGATACACTTTAAACCTTGTCAGAGACAAATTTCTTTGATTAAATGTATATGTCTGAGACTTTTATCCTTACCCTTAAATTCTCCCTTAATGCACTCTCTTGAACATTGTACTACACTTAGCATGGCGTCTTGACCTCAAGTCAATCAGGCTGATTCTTATAGAACATGTTTATATGCTCCATTCTACGAAACTTAAAAAAAAAAAAGTTCCATTCGTATGCCTCACTTGGTTCAGAATTCTTAGTTCCTCTCAACATCTTTGTCTTGCTTTAATTTGGCTCCTCTTCTAGATTCTTTATTATTTATTGTTTAAAACAGATTTCTGTTCCTTTTGATACATTTTCGTTCTATTACACTGAAGTTAAATAAGACAAATGACCTAGTACATGGATTTCATAGATCAGAGTCAATGGAGAAGTAAAGTACTTGTTTTTGTTGAAGTTCTAGAGATTGACTACATTAACAGATTTATGTAAGTTATATTGGAACAATGTAAAATGAAACATACTTCTATAGGGTCACTCGTGTGATGTGAATCTCAAAAAGTTTTGCATTGTTTACTCTTCACTAGACCAGAGGAGGAGGATAGCGTAGATTTAGCCTGTTCTCTGGATATAATGTTTTTACAACAGAAATGTGTTGAAGATAGTGAAGATCAAAGTATGGAAAATGTGAGGAAATGAAGGTATTTAACACAGAAAAAGTAAAACAAAAAATACAAAGAACAATGCTTGTTTTAAAATATATTAATTGATTGATAAAATAACATTTGCTTCCTCAGAGGAAATAGTCTACAACATGTAAAAATTTATATGGAAGCATGTTTATTATGTGTAATAATGAATTTGAAAATTAGACTACTGGGAAAAAAACAACCAACACAAGAGTCAATTTTCTAAAATGGGATAATAATAGATGGTATATTTGCAGACGCAGAAACACCCACTGAATGAGGTTTACTTCTGACTAAATAAAGAAATAAGTATATTTATTGCTCTATTATTTTCAACAATTTTTTAAAATAAGTCTAATTAAAGTTAAACTTTGTTCAGTGCCATCACAAAGGAAAAATATATAAGATAAGGTTCATGGTTATATAAAAATGGTTAAAATGAATGTTTATGTTATCTCAATATCAGAGGACAGAAAACTTAATAAGTTACTTTAGGAGCTTGTGAATTCTTTCTTCCTGGTTAGTGGAAATGGAAAAGAAATCTAGAGTTTCAGTAATATTGTGTTTTAAGTTTGTACTCTTGTAAGAACCAAGAGGGGCAGAACCTGTGTTGTAGCTTTAATAAATCTACTCTGAAAAATAAAGCTAAGAGAAATGAGAAATATGTGTTGATTTTGAATTTATCATTAAAAATGCACCATAGAAGTTCAATACATTTTCAATAATCTCCTATATGCAGCCATACTGAAAGAAATCTAATAATTTGCCATACTGACATTTACTTCTCCTAATTAGTTTGAGATCCTGATTGATGCTTATTCTCATTGACTGAACAGTCATCATCCTTCTTGATGTCAGGAGCTATAAACAGCCCATTTAGGCAGGCTTAATAAATTCTTGAAATCATCTACTCCAGCAATTTAAAATCCATTTCATTTTAACTTTATATCCCACTATCACATCAATACATTAGTATGGACCAGAAATATACAAACTCTGAAGTCTTAAACTGTAATATTCCACTTGACTTAATATTAATGTCTTTATCTGTCTGTTAAATTCATTCCTCCAATATATTTACTCCTTTAATGCTTCTAAAAAATCATAGCATACAATAAAATAGGTATAGCATAAATGAACAATTTAAAGAGAAATGACATGAAAACCAAGCACACAAGGATCACATAAAAATTCAAGCATATAAAAGGCATTCATATACATTTATGTCTCCAGTATTTAATATATATACAGATATGTTTATCATATACATCAATACATTTTGCATGTTTAATATCTATTTATATATTGTATAAATAATAAGTGTAAAATATGGTACATATGCATTTTCAGTATTTGGGAAGCTACCTCTACATTCTGCCTAATCATGTACTCTTTCCAAGAAATAATTATTAACTTGCACCACATTTTCTATTTCTAAGAATGATCATGGATGTAAAGGAAAATAAAGAAATATAGTAGAAAAAAATGAATAAATACTTTATTGAGCTTACAATAAATGTTGTACATTTTGGAGGAAAAAAGTAAACAACAATTATATAAAAAGCTTAAAGGTAGTGATAGTTATGCAGGAAATAAAGTGAAGTGGTACTATAAGAAGTATTGGTCGGAACAGACTTGCAGTTTTAAAGAGATATTTCATTAAGAAGTGTAATTAGCATGTCTACTCAGATTTCATAGTTGGAATGATTATTATTAATCATAATCCTTCTCTTTGCACACAATTAAAAGAGAACTGGCCAAGGGGGAAGAACACATCCATACAGTGTACTTACTGCTGTAAGACAAGATGATAAATGTACCATTGCAAAGGAATTATAAGTATACAGAAAAAAAAAGAAATTTAAACTCAAAAACTATGTTGCCTCAAATTGAAAGTTGACAATTAACAAAAGGTTTGGAATGGAAATTATTCATGATATAAATTACATTAGATAGAAAAAATTTTGGAAATATTTCCTCTTTCTAGGAGATAAAAAGAGATGGAGAGACAAATGAAAAATCACACACTGTAAATTGATTTCTGACAAAAACTTTCCTTGCTGTTCTGTTTTTATTTATCATAGTTAATGATTTGTTTACTATATTCCTCTTTTCTGGTGGGTCATGAACTTTTTAAGTTAAAAAGCTAGCATAATTCCTACCTGTAGCATGCAATGTTCATTAAATTGAGAAACAAATGGATGAACAAATTGACTTTAATGATACCAATGAAACCAGACTTCAAAAGTATTTCTTAACGTTTATTTATTTATTTATTTTTATTTTATTTTACTTTTTGATTTGGGTACCAGGGATTGAACTCAGGGGCACTAGACCACTGAGACACATCCCCAGTCCTATTTTGTATTTTATTTAGAGAAAGGGTCTCACCGAGTTGCTTAGGGCCTCACTTTTGATGAAGGTGACTTTGAACTCTTGATCCTCCTGCCTCAGCCTCCGGAGCCATTGGGATTATAGACATGCACCACCGTGCCTGGCAACATTTATTTTGAAATGATCAAACAATAAAAATGTGTTTATTTTCAGTTGTGTGTATATGTGTGTTATCCTGGAAATTTTACTCTTTGTGAGTATATTCATAGACCTTTGGTCAGTCAGGGGTTAAAAGATTTTAAGAGGGAGATATTTGTCACAAATGTACTACTATTAAAAAAAAAAAAGTAGGTGAAGATAAAAAAGAAAAAGAATAACTGCATCTCTTTGACTTGTGAAATGCAATGGCTCTGACCACTCAGTGACACAGAATGCAATTGCTGAAACATTAACAATCATAGAGCAGCTGAGAAAATCACTAGAATGGACAGTCACAAAATGCATTTTCAGTCCATTAGACAATGGCACATCCAGCTAGGTTCTAACAGATGTCCTGAGAGTCCTGAAAAATATTAAAATGCTCTTTAATTCAATCATAGGATTTTAACAGGAGAAACAGCCTGATTTATGGCACCTTTTTCAGCTGACACCAAAGGTCCATTGAAGGAGTAGTGAAAGCACAAGGAAGCCTGGGCAGCTTGGCTCCTTTGGCGCCAAGCCAAGGCCCACTAGCTTACCACTTGGGGTTATTGCAATGCAAATGCCTGGAAGCCAGGCACTCACTGCATCTGAATTAATAGAGGAGAGGAAGAAAAACAGCACCATGGACAAACAAAACCACACAAGCAGAAGCACCACTTCCAAAACAAATCTTAGCATGTTCCATGGCATTTGGAGCCTCTAAATAAAAGACTAAAATAGGTGAATACAGCAGCATCAAAGAAACCAACGCTGCTAAATCTGCCTGGAGGATTTTGTAACGTGGTAATGGCTTGAAAAAAAAAAAAAAAAAAAAAAAAAATGATCTTTACTTCCCCCTTACCAAAATTGGTTATACTAATTCACACACACACACACACACACACACACACGAGTTTAAAAAAGTGAAACAATCTATTAGTGTGATGCATTTCAAAATAGAGCACTATGCAAATGAAAATGGGGTCATTTCACTTATCCCAGAACACTGATTGCCATATTAAGAGTAAATAATATACTGCTAACTTAAACAAATTAACCAGAATTAACTCTATAGCTCAAAAGATACTGTGTAATTATTGTTATTTTGCATATTTCTAACATGGTCTGAGACTTATGATCTGTGAATAAAAATGAAATCTCTTCAACATACAGCTCTTTTATATTCAACTATGAATCAAATATTCAAAATACGATAACAAAATTGAATTCTAGAGTTATTCAATAAAAGAAATCAAAATGAAGTCTGTAAAAATTTAAAAAATAAATAAATAAAAAAAGAAAATGTGATGAAATAAAAAAAATAAAATAAAAACAGATGCTAGGAAGTCAGTTCTAAGTTTCCTTCCATTCTTCGTGTAGAAATTTTATTTTCCCTTGTGTTGTTTGTATCCAGACACTAACACTGTCTTTAGTGCAGTTTACCAAAGATATCCTGGTCATCGCCTCATACGCTAGGACTGTGTTTCTCTGCCCCTGGAAGTTAAGAATGGACCTGAGACTTCCTAGCCAATGGTTTAATGATAAAAGGAATTTCTGTGCAGAAGCACTACCTACGAGGCACTACACTCTTTTTTGTTGTTGTTGTTCCTCTCTTTTGTCAAAGTGATTTTGGAAACAGTCCTCTAGTGAGAACAATGTTGAGTCAGTAACTCATGCTAAAAAAATTGTGTAAGTAGATAAACTTTTGATTTACTAAGTAACTGACATTTGGAATAGTCTATTACCCCACATAACTGACCTCATCCTGCTCTAAAATTGGCAGTATCAGAAGAGGTTGCTGTCTTTACAAAAAAAATGTGGGGCATATTTTAAAAGTCCTACAGTGAGCAGAAAATGGAAGAAAAATGGAAGAAAATGTTATTTTAGTCTGAACAAAATGGCTAAAACATGAGAGAAACTGGTAAAATGACTAGTTCTGATCACATGAAAGGTAGATCATGGACATAACAACCTCATAGTTCTTAGGTAAAAAGTTAGAAAAAAGTGGGGCGCCATGGCTCATGCCTGTAATCCCAGTGGATCAGGAGGCTGAGGCAGGAGGATTTCAAGTTCAAAGCCAGCCACAGCAACTCAACAAGGCCCTCAGCAACTCAATAACACTCGGTCTCTAATAAAATATAAAAAAGGGCTGGGGATGTGGCTCAGTGGTTAAACACCCCTGGGTTCAGTCCTGGTACAAAAAAAAAAAAGAAAAAGTTAGAAAAGAAAATATTGGTAGTTACTGCTGTGTGCTAGTGACTGCAGGGAAAGCAAAAATGTAAAACATAATTTTTTTTTTATTTACTTATTGATTCATTGAACACAAATGGAGTACAGCTATTGTTTCACTAGTTGTACACAAAGTAGAGTCACACCATCTGTGCGTTCATACATGTACACAGGGCAATGATGTCTGTCACACATTCTGTTATTTTTACCCCCCCACCCCACCCCTCCCTTCCCTCTATGCTATCTATCCTTCCTCCATTCT
>JAJEJO010052959.1:0-10339 GCA_020662805.1 Glaucomys volans
AGAAAGAAAGAAATGACTCCTCTGAATTGTCTGCTTCCTCTTCCCTTCCACCAGCACAGTTGGGCCTCCTCTTCTCTTGATGGTTCCTCAGCAGCAGCCAGTAACTGAAGCCTGAGGCTCAGCAGAAGCCAGGAAATGCCATTCCAGTTGCAATGGTATCCATGATGCCATTGTGTCTTATGGCATTTCTGTGACTGAAGGCATTATGTGCAGCACACCTAGGATGGCAGTTAAACAAATCTTCAGGACCCATTTTGCACCAGGAACAGCAAAATTCCTGGTAAGAGGCAAAACCTGCATTTTCCTACACAAGCCAGAACACTCCATGCCCTTCCAATGGAAACTCCCACATGACAGCCCCATTCACTCTTCATACTTATCTCTCTCTATTTTGCTCTCATGTTCCAGGAGTACTAGTAAAAAATTTAGGCATGTCTATGTGGGATCAATAACCAGGGTAGCAGTATTTTGCAGAGAAATGAAGGACTGACAGTTAAAATGACAAGACTTTCTGCATATAATCTCACTGCAAAATTCTGAGAGGAATTCCTGCAAACAAAACTACTGGATATTTTACAACTAAATGGGGATCCTCTGATTCAGCACCTTTTCCCAATTCCTGTACATATTTACTGACTGTGAATCGAGAAATTGCTTAGACATTACCAGATTCACTGAATAGACCTTTCTCTGAAAATCCAGCTTTTCCAAGCACCCACATATCTGAGGTGAAAAGCAAGATCAACCACCTCTATTGCAATATGCATTTGGCCCAGCTGCTTAGAATTTCCTCAAGGAAAAGACCAGGAGGAATGAAAACAATGAGACGGGTGTGAGCAGGTTGCCATTTTAAAGACTTGGTGTTCAGGTGTGAATGATTCCCTCAATTTCATTGGTCTCAAAGATCAGAGTTTATAAATTTTCTACAAATGCCTACTTCTCCTGCTACCACCCACTCTATGATTTCCTCAAATAATTTTCTAATCCTTGAGGAGATACAACACTCTTGTTCTATAAAGGCAGAGGGATAAATTTTCTCTCATGACTCCATGGACCTTGGGATTTGACCTGAAACAGAGGATGAGGGCTGGATTGCTCCAAAAAGTGTTCAACAGAATTGATAGAAATTTTTTGGCTGTGTCTTGGGTGGCTTATCTGCAAAGCATATCACGTCTTCAGGTCTGAAGTTCATGCAGTCACCTATCTTAATGAGCCTCTTCAGATCGTGCCAAACCTCCACTGTTTCCACACTTCGTCTTCTGCTCAATCAAGTGAACACAAAAAAGTTGGATAAATATCAGATTTAATTACAAGCCCATTCAAAAGGCAGTATTCAGTAAATATCTGTGATGTGAGCCAAAAGTGCTTCCCAAGAGACCTGCATTTCTTAAGAAGTTTTATTCCTGAAGTTGAGACAACTCTCAGGAATGCAGAGGTCATAATGGTCTCATTAGTATGCTGACAAGTGTTTTGAATCAGCAAGTTGTGCAAGATGAAAATGCTCACCAGGGTCTAAAATTAATTATTTTCCATTTTTGCATTTTGAATTTAAGGTTTAGCTTATGCTGGGATTTCATTGTTGCCTTTCAGCATGAAATGATATTGAAAATATCTCCTGAACTAGGGATTGTGAACAGAAGCTTTCTGTGGTGCACTCTAGTCTCTCTACAAAAGAAGGGGCCATCTGCACCTCAATCTTTCCCTACACAACCAAAATATCAACTAAAACAGGGAGTATGTATAAAAACATAGCTGCACATAGCTGTGACACCATTGCATGTCATATGGCCTTTTTGTGACTGGAGACCTTATGTGAAGCACAGCTAAGCTGAAACCAAACCATTCATGGAAACCCAAGTTGACCAAGTCCCAGCAACAAGCCCTGGGAAGAAAAAAATCCTGCATTTTCCTACATGGGACAGAAAACTCCATGCCCTTCCAGAAAAAACTCCCACATTCCAGTTCCTTGTACTCTGCATAATGTAGTCCTCTTCTTATTTGCTCTCATGTCCCAGTAGCACTGGTAAAACATTTAAGCATTTCTGCATGGGATCAAAACCAGGGTAGCAGCATTTTGCAGAGAAATGAAGGACTTAGAATTCAATGGACAGGTCTTTCTGGAAGTAGTCACACTGCAACGAATTCTGAGAGGGATTTCTGAAAATATGCGTAGTAGACATTTGAAAACAGAATGGGGATAATTTTTTCACTAAGCAAATATTCATGGTTTCATAGAACCTGAAAGCCAACAACTCTTCCCATTCCCTATACATATTTACAGACTGTGTCTTGTGGAATTGCTGAGACATTCCCGTTTTCAGAGAAACAGACATTGCCCCAAAAATACACATTTTTCAAACACCCACATACCTGATGGGAAAAGCATGATCCAGCACCTCCACTGGGATATGCATTTGGCATAGCTGCTTTGAATTTCCTCATTGGTAAGGTCAGGAGGACTTAAAAAAATGAGAGAGGTGTGAGCAATTTGCAATTATTAAGCTTTGGTATTCAGGTGTGAAATGTTCCTTCAATTTCATTGGTTCCCAACATCAGAGTTTATAATATTTCCTAGAAATGCCAACTTCTGCTATGACATGCCTCCATGTTTCCCTTGGATCATTTTCTGCTCATTGAGTTGCTACAGTACTCTTCTTCCTTAAAGACACAGGGATAAATCTGCCTCACCTCATTACTACCTAGATATTTGAATTTAGCATGCATTGAAGGATGCTAGATGGATTGCTCTCAAAAGTGATATGCAGAGTTTATGAGAAATTATTAACTGTTCCTTGGGTGATTTTAACACAAAGTTTATCACATAGGTCTGCAGAACATGCAGTCATCTTCCTTCATGAGCCTCTTCAGATCCTGCCAAACCTACAGTGTCTAAACTTTCCTCCTCTTTTCAATCAAGTGAACACAAAATGTTTGCATAAGCATCAGATTTATTGGCAAGGCCATTCAAAAAGTATTCAGTAAGCAGCTGTGATGCCAGTCAAAAGTGCTTCCAGGAGAACTGGATGTATTAAGAGGCAATATTCCTGAAGATGAGGAAACTCTGAGGAATGCCAAGGTCATAAAGGTCTCATTAATATGCTAGCAAGAGTGCTGAGCCCAAAAGTACAGCCAGAAAATAAAGAATCACCAGGGCTTAAAATTGATTTTTTTTTCATTATCTCATTTTGGAATTTAGGTTTAGCACATATTGGGACTTCATTGTTGCCTTTCAGCAAGAAATGACATTGGAAATATCACCTTCACTACAATTTGTGAAGAAGATTTCTGGGGCTCACCACAGGCACTCTGCAAAATAAGTGGACTTCTATCCCTCAATGTTTTCCAACACAACTAAAATATCCATTTGAAAACATAGAGATGTAAACAAAGCATAGCTGCACATGACCATCGATTTTTCAGTTTATTGCGGTTTTATACACATCGTTTATTAAAGACTTGTATGAAGTGGTGCTGATTACATAAATTAGCTTCCACTGATTTCATTCAGGAGCCACAGGTGTTATGTAAATAATTAATTAATTGCATCATTCGATGTTTAGGTTCATACTGCCCTCATCAGGCATACACATCCTGATATCCCTCAGTTTCAACTTCTTGGAGGATTGCTTTGCCAGAGTCTCTGAAACTGTCCCATAGATTGCATGTAGATGCTGCTGGAGAAGGTGTGATTGGAATTATGCCAGATGGCCATTTCTCAGACAAGCGATATTCATTTCAAATGCATTACACTTTAAATGAAGACAAATTGTGAATGTATTTCTGCATCAAAGTGTGAGAGGAAGGGACCCTTGAAAAACCATAGCAAGACAATATCTGAATGCAACCTCATTGTAAGGAACAGCAGAGGCAGTGGGGCCTGGCCATTGAAGTGAGCATAGAATGTCTCTCCTTGGTTGCCAGCAACCTGCTAGCCTCCATTCTAATTGATTAGTGATTAACTCCCTCCTCTCGACATTGGGGATCTCAGCAGCTCCTCACTTGTACTAAGAAATCCTAAGTCCATGATTCCAGCTGTCTCTAGAGACATTGGTGGAAAATTGTGGCATCACAACAGAATTGGTGTGATGTTTCCCAGTTCAAACTTGACCAAACCCAACAAGCTACCTGGCATGCTTCACTTCTCTGAAGTATCATCTGCCATCATTTGGAGTACCTGCTATAGCCCTAGGCCATTATCCTGACTCAGCAATGTACCATGTGAGTGTAGACCAGGAGGAGTGTCTTCGTAAGGCCATACCCCTGCAGCATGTGCTAGTCTTAATGACTAACATGAGCATAGGAAACACCGAATCTCTCCTTGTTTGGATACCACTGGTGGGGAATAATTGCCTGCAGAGGGTTTCTGAAATCCCAGGAATTCATGATACCTGCTTTGACCAAGTGAGCACATCACCCCTCGGGGGCATGGATGTTATGGCAGTCTGTCAGACTTAAGCAGGGTCCCTTATCTTGTATGGAGTTAGTCCCTCATCTTGTATGGAGTCTCAATGCCAGACTGGTAGACCCACAATAAACTCTGATCCCTCCTCTCGTGGGTTCAGAGTTTAAGATCCCTTTGTGGCAAACAAAAGACCCCTGGGACCTACCTGATTCCTCTTCCCTCCCAGCAGCACAGTTGGGCCAGCCGTTATCTTGATGGTTCCTCAGCAGCAGCCAGGACCTGAAGAGGTTCAGGTTGCCATAGAAACCATGACACCATTGTGTGACATATGGTCTTTCTGTGTCTGCAGGCCATATGTGCAGCACTTCTAGGATGAGAGCCAAGCCATTCATGGAGACCCAAATTGCTCAAGACCCAGAAACAAGCCTGGGGAAGAGACAAAACCTGTAGAAGCAACATCATGCATGCCCTTCCAAAACATCTCCTGCATAACATCCTCTTCCACTCTCCATACTCTAGCTCTCCTCTCATTTGTTTGCAGATCCCAGGAGCACAAATTAAAAGTTTAGACATTCCTCCATGGGATCAAAACCAGGTTAGGCAGCAGGTTGTGGAGATATGAAGGATTGTTATTTCAAGGTACAGGACTTTCTGCAAATATTCTCACTGCCAAAAATGTTGAGAAGAATTTATGCAAACATAACTACTAGACGTTTGAAAACTGATTTGGGTTTCCTTTTCTCTGCACAAATATTATTAATGGGTTCATATATCCTGTGAGCCAATACCTCTTCCCTTTTGCTATACATGCTTGCAGACTGTGCCTCGTGTAGTTGCTGAGAAATTCCCTTATTCAGAGGAACAGACATTGCCCCAAGAATCCATATTATCCAAGCACTCACATACCTCAGGTGAAAGGCAAGTTCCAGCACCTCCCCCAGGATATGCATTTGGCCTAGCTGGTTAGATTTACCTCAAGGAAAAGACCAGGAGGATTTAAAAGAATGAGACAGGTATGAAGAGTTTGTTATTGTAAAGCCTTTGTGTTCAGGTGTGAAAGATTCCCTCAGTTTCATTGGTTCTAAATGTCAGAGCTTGTCAGGGTGCCTGGGGCCCCAGGCTCTAAAGGCTGGCTGTGCAAGATGGCGGCTGGTGCTATGCCAGTGTGGTTAAAGCAGAGGGTAAACAAGTTGCATCATTTGAGGAAGTCCTCGCCATTGGCCAATGCTTCTGCATGCTCTGTGCGTGATTACTGAATGTCTAGGCTCTGTATAGCTTACAGTCCACGCGCTAAACTCATGGACAGCTTTCTGTTTGGTTGTTGCTACATATATATACGGCCCTACTTCCCTGTTGAGAGGAAGTAGAGAGAATCTGTAACGAGATGGCCATCTTTTGAATAAAGTTTCTGACCAGCCTACGTGTCGCATTTCACTGCAGGCAGGGATTCGCGATAAGAGCTTATGATATTTCCTACAAATGCCTACTACTCCTGCTGAAACACACCTCCATGTTTCCCTCAGATATGTTTGACCTCATTGAGCAGCTACAACACTCTTTTTCCTTACAGGAAGACAGATAAATCTTTCTCTCCTCATTACTTCTGAGACTTTGGAATTTGACCTGCAACAAAGGATGATGGCTGAATTGTTCTCAAAAGTGTTCTACATAATTTGATACAAATTACTTGGCTGTGCCTTGGGTGGCTTTTCAGCAAACCATATCACATATTCAGGTCTGCAGAACATTGAATTATCTATCTTAATGGGACTGATCAGATCATGCCACCCTGCCAGTGTCCCAACATGCCCTCCTCCATTCAATCAAATGAACACAAAACAGTTGGGTATCAGATTTAATTGAAGACTATTCAAGGAGAGTGTTTGGTAAGCAGCTGTGTTGCATGCCAAAAGTGATTCCCCAGAGACATGGATTTCTTAAGAGGCAGTATTCCCAAAGGTAAGACAACTCTTTGGAATGCAGAAGTCATAATGGTCTCATTAATATGCTGTCAAGTATATTGAATCAGCAATTTCTATGAGATGAATATGCTCACCAGGGCCTAAAATTGATTCTTTTCCATTTTCATGTTTTGGGGTTCAGGTTATCTCATATTGGAAGTTCATTGTTGCCTTTCAGCAAGAAATGACATTGAAAATATCACCCACACAAGGGCTTGTGAATTACAAGCTCTCTGGTTCACACTCCAATCTCCCTGACAAAGAAGTGGACTTCTGGACTTCAACGTTTTCCAACACAACCAAAATATCAACTTGAAAACAGTTATGTAATGAAAACATAGCTGCATATATCACTTCACTCATCAGTTTTTTCCTTGAATTTTTGTACATATCATCTATAAAAGACTTGTATGAATTGGCATTCAATACATAAATTAAATTCCACTTATATCATTCAGGAGTCACAGGTGTTATGTAAAGCCTGATTTCCCTGTATCATGCTAGGTCCAGATTCATCTATACTCATCAGGCATTGTTTCATCCCTCAGTTTCACCTCTTGGAGGATTGTTGTGCCAGGGTAGGCAAAACAGACCCATTGTTTGCATGTAGGAGCTATTGGTTAAGGGGTCCTTGAAATTTTGCCAGAGGGCCTTTGTACAGAATGTCGATAGGCAAATCAAGAGAATTAGACCTTAAATGAAGGAACAGTGTGAAGGTGTTTCTGCATCAAAGGGTGAGTGGAAGGGCCCTTGGAAAATCATAGCAAAACAATGTCTGAGTTCACCATATTTGTAAGGAACAGCAGAGGTGGTGGGGCCTGACCAGTGGAGTTAGCATAGAATGTCTCTCCTCAATTGCCAGCGACTTGCTAGCCTCCTTCCTTACTGAATAGTGATTAACTCCCTCCTGTTGACATTGGGGAGCTCAGCAGCTCCTCACTTTGACATAGAAATCCTAAGTACTAGGTTCCAAGTGTCTGCTGTTGGGGCTTTCATGGAAAGGTGTGGTATCATACCAGAATTGGTGTGATGTTTCCCAGTTCAAACTTCACCTAACCCACCGAGATACCTGGTAAGCTCCACTGTTCTGAAATGCTTTTGGTCATCATTTAGAGTGGCTCTTAAGGTCCCAGAGCAGTTTCTCAATTCAGCAATGTTCTGGATTAGTGCAGACAAGGAGGTCTGTGGAGGGCCAAACTCTGTGGCATGTGCTAGGCTTGGTGACCGCCCTGATCTCTGAAACAACTGCTTCTTTCTCTTTCCCTGGTATGCTATCACAGGTGGGGACGAATTTCCTGCAGTGGGGACCTCATTCCAGGGAAATCATGATTCCTTCTGTGGCCAACTGAGCACATCTTCCCTCAGGGGCATGGATGTTATGGCAGGCTGTCAGGATTCAGTAGGGTCCCTTATCTTGGATGAAGTCAGGTGTCTCAAAGTCTGAAGGACTGGGTCCACAACAAACTCTGAATGTAGTTCTCATGGGTTAAGAGTTCAGGATCTCTTTGTGGCAAACAAATGACCCCTAGGACTTGCCTGCTTCCTCTTGCCTCTCAACAGCAGAGTTGGGCAAGTCCTTTTCTTGATGTTCCTAAGCAGCAGCCAGAATCTGAATACGTTCTGAATACATGGAAACTGTGGCACAATGCATAACACATAGCCTTTTTGTGACTGAAGGCTGTATGTGCAGCACAGCTAGGATGATAACCAAGCCATTTATGGAGATCCAAGTTGCCCATGGCCCGGCAACAAACCCAGTGAGGAGAAAAATCCTGAATTTTTCTACACAATTCAAAATATTCTCCACTTTTCCAAAAGAATCTCATGCATGTCTACCCTTCCACTCTGCATTCTGGTTCTTTCCTCTCTTTTGCTCTCATTTCCCAGAGCACTGATAAACCAAATAGGCATTTCTGCCTCTGTTCAAAACAAGCATTTGGAGAAGAAATGAAGGACTGAGAGTCCAATTGAAAGAGTTTTCTGCTAGTAATCTCACTACAAAGAATGCTGAGAGTAATTTCAGCAAACATGATTACTGGACGTTTGAAAACAGATTTGGGAATATTTTTCTCTGAGCAAAAGTTATTCATGGAATCAGAGTTCCTGTGAGCCAACACATTCTTATTCTCTATACATATTTACAGACTGTGCCTCATGAAGTTGCTAAGACATTCCCTTTTTCAGGAAACCAGACTTTGCCCCCAAAAGCCACTTCATCCAAGGGCCCACAAACTTGAGCTGAAAAGCAAGATGCAGAATCTCCACTGGGATATGGATTTGCCACAGCTGCTAAGGGTTTCTGCAAAGAGAATGCTGGAGGAATGAAAAGAATGAGATGGGTTTGAGCAGTTTGGAACTGTAAGGGTTTGTTGTTCAGGTGAGAAAGATTCCATCAAATTCCTTTGTTCTCAATGATCAAAGCACATAGCCCAAACCAGAATGTACCCCCCTCTTAGTGAAACTGTTTTCACAGTTCAGGGACCACAGTGGATTGCTTAAAATATTGAAGGGAGTCTCTATCTTGGGTGTCATTTAACTATTAATAAAAGGAAGTTTCACTTTATATACTATAGACAGGTAAAAAGGTCTTTTTTCTGCATATAAGCCTCCCAGAAATTTCTAAAGTACAGCTTTTATCCTTGACATAACTTTAAACCATGACATGTTAAACCTATAATGATAGCCTAGACTTTTATCAGTCCTAGTAAGCTGAAAACCAGAATCAGTTAATGGTTTAGTAATGTTTTGCTTGGAAAAGTAGACCTTGATTTGTTTTGATTATACTTCGTCCATCACATTCTCTTAGAGCTTTACCACCTCCCCTTATATGTAACCTAAAAAGAATGTACTCAAGCTGAATGTATATATGTATATGTATGTATGTATATATATACAATTATATATATATCATGTGTGAAACAATAGTTGAACTTAGAAATTAGCCAGAAATTCGTTAGTTTTAACTTAGTAAAGTTAAAACTAAGCCTCAGATTTTTGAGTCTGTGTTGCTTTATTCTCCTTGCCGACACCTTCCCATCACCAAATTGTGCCATGACCCTTGCTAAGGCTGCAACTCGGCAGACTGGTGTCCACATGTACGGAATTTGGTAAGTATTTTATTGCATTTTATTCTTTCAGGGACCTTGGGGGAAAAGCTAGGAATTACTAATTGGGATGATGATGAGGAACTGACCTGGGAACCATTGCCTTTTAAAATTATTGATGAATTAAAACAGCTGTAAAAGAATTTGGACATACGTCTCCATATGCAATACAATTGGTACATCTTATAGGGGTTAAGGATATAGCTCAGATGGTAAAGTCCTTGCCTCTCAATCACAGGAAACGAAAAAGAAAAAAAAGGCTTTTATTGCAAAATGGCAAAATAAGTGAGGTCCAAATCCAAACTTAAAAAAGACTTATTTCAAGCCCCTAATCTCTACTTGCCTATGGAGGAAGAATTTAATGTGCTTAGCACTGAGAGAAAAATAACCTTAACCAGCCCAACAACCAGTGGCATATTTCAGTAAGGAATATGATAGGGTAGCTCCACTCCTCAAAAGTTATGAAAGATAATGTTTCATAATTTTCTACATCCAAACCTGACCTGACTATCACCCAAGGAAAAAGCATTCAAAAGCTCTAGGCAATTTCCCTGCCTAGCCTTGCTAAAGCCCACTCTAGATTGTAAATCAGCAGGCTTAACAAAGGATCAAATTTAGACTGAAGGAAAAAAAGGAGTTCATTTTAAACTTCTCTTGGACTACATCACTGAAAAATGGTTTTAAGATTCTTTCTCACTCTCTTAATATTTCTCTCTCTCTTTTTCACTTTCTCACTCTGTCTTGCTAGTTTTATTAAAATAATTAATGGTCATTATAATTTTTTCTCCTAGGATTCTTGCCTTATTTTTCTTGAAGGTTAAATTTTTGAAACTCATGATTTTGATATGACATAACTAGGTTAATGCTTTTTT
>JAJEJO010052960.1:2466-14739 GCA_020662805.1 Glaucomys volans
CTCCACCCCCAGCACTTTTTATTTTTTATTTTCAGACAGGGTCTTTCCAAGTTGAATTAAGTCGCTGAGGCTGATCACGAACTGGGAATCCTGCTGCATCATCTTCCTGAGGTGCTGGGATTCTAGGTCGCTGCATTTCTCTATTCTCTGGGTTTTGACTAATGTCTGGTGACAAGTATACACCATGAGAGCATGGAACAGAATAGTTTTGCTGCCCTAAAAATTCCTGCACTCCATCTTTTCCTCCTGTCCTCTCTTCACCTGAGCCCCTAGCAACCACTTACCTATTTACCGTCTTCACAGGTGGGTCTTTTCTAGTATGTCACATAGTTGGAATCATACTGTAGGTAGCCTTTCCAGATTAGCTTCTTTCACTTAAACATGTGCATTTAAACCAGGCATGGTGGCACATGTCTGTAATCCGAGTGATTTAGGAGATTGAGACAAGAGGATCACAAGTTCCAAGACAGCCTCAGCAATTTAGCAAGGCCCTAAGCAACTTAGCAAGACTCTGTGTCAAAAGAAAAAAATTTAAAAAGCAGGGAGCTGGGAATGTGGCTCAATGGTAAAGCTGCCATGGGTTCAATCCTCAGTACCCCTCCCGCCCAAAAAAATGGTTCCTCTGTGTCTTCTCATGACTTGATTGTTCATTTGTTTTTGTACTGAATCATTATTCCACTGTCTGGTTGGACCACAGTTTGCTTATCCATTTGTCAATTGTAGGGCATCTTGGTTGCTTCTAAGCTTGGGCAACTATGAACAAATCATAATTTTCTGTTCATCATGAGTCAGCAAATTCAACATAGCTGAACTTTGAAAAGCTGGACTTCTTTTGTACAAACAGGAACTCAGATGGGGAAAGAAAGGAAGAATGGGTCCTTCTCCCCTGGGATTGTTTGCTCTATGAAATAAGGTTCAGAGGAGAATTGAATAGCAATGACTCAGTTTCAAAGCTTACAAGTCCAGATTGAGTTTAGGGATGGCCAAATCCTGACCTGATTACAGTTAGCTATGATGACTGGGTAACCAGGAATCCAAGGGACAGGACACTGGTCCCTGGCATGGTGTGGCATCAATTTCAGCCTGTAGCTACTGAGTTTTTCTGCTTTTCTGTGTTGTCACTTGTTGGTAAATTGGCTTTGGTTGAATCTTGAAGTGGAATTAACCTCCAGGCTTGGATAATGACAGGTCGTGCGGGTCAATTAGCATGACACTTTGTACTTTGCAAGCAAAATCTTAACATGTTTTTTAAATGTTTCTTATGTTATTTACTTAAATAAAAATATATGCATGTCTTACAATCATGTTGCTGCCAGGTTGTGTTATAAAGTCTCACGAATCCACCATGGGGCATCTTCTGTCTCTGAGCATATAGCATGACAGTGCAATTATTATTGAATTAAGAAATCTTTTGTGACTCACAGATTAAAGAAAAGTGTATTAATCTTGATAAGATTTATTCCTGAACCATTGAAACTACTCTGATGGCAAAATCAGACCTGGTTGTGAAATGAAATTACAAAAACATTATGGTAAGAGTTCGATGCCTGGGGAAGGGCTCAGTTCCCCTCCCCTCTCTTAGGCTTTCTCCAGGAGGGTCCCTACCTTTTGCATTGTCACTAAGTGCACTAAGAGTCTGACTATTCCCTCCTGAAATGTAATAGATGTCTGTGAAAAGAGCTGTTTCTTCTTATCTGTTCCGTGAGCATGCTTTGTATGGTAGAGACCCTGTACAGGACCTCAGTCGCATAGATTAGGAATTTTTTTAAAAAGAGGAAAAACCCCAATGACAGAATGGGTCTAAGATGACATCGAATAACCTGTAACTATTGTGAGAAACTGTGAATCAGGGCTCAGAATTTTGGAGTGCTCATCTCCTCTGGGCCCACAGGCATAAAATTAAGTTTGGTTTCTCCTACTTTCTGGGCGACATCTTGTCGTTTCCACAACACTATGAGTTGCAAGAAAGGAGAATATCTTTGTTTGGTTATTGAGACTAATTGGTTAGCTAGTTGTGTGTAATGAGTCAACTTCTTAGAAAAACCACCATTTATTTGCTCCTGATTTTATGGTTGGCAGTTCGGCTGGGAACCTGTTGGCAGGTTACTCTGCACGCCTCATGGTGTCCATAGGGAGCCCATCGCGTTCAGGCTTCCTCACAGGTGTCTCACTGCCCAAGAGGCTGATGGGACTTTTTCACAAGGCATTAGCATTCCAGCAGACCTAGTCTTGGAATGTGTGCAGTGTGACTTCTGGCACATTCTGTTGGTCAAAGTCAGCAAGACCCTCACAGAGTCTAGGAGTAGGAAAAAGACCACCTTTTTTTTCATACTGGGTATTGAACCCAGAGGCATTTAACCACTGAGCCACATCCATTTTGAGACAGTCTCACATTTAGCATTGCTAAATTTCTGAGGCTGGCCTTGAACTTGCAATCCAGGAGCTTCAGCCTCCCTCCCTGGTTGCTGGGATTTCAGGCATGTGCCACCACTGAGCTACTTCCCAGTGTCCCCTGGCCACATTCACCCTTTTTGTTTTCTGTGTATTATTTTTTCTTCTTTTCCCCCACATTTTTAATTGGTGCATTATAATTGTACATAATGATGAGCACTGTTGTTACATGTTTGTACATGCACATAATATAACTATGATTTGGCCAATTTCACTCCCCAGCACTTACCCCCTCCCTCCCTGCCTCAGCCCTTTCTATATTTTATTTTGAAAGAGGGTCTTACTAAATTGATGAGGCTGGCCTTGAGTGTGAGATCCTCTTGCTTCAGCCTCCTGAGTGGCAGGGATTAAAGGTGAGTCACTGTGCCCAGATAATTTAGTTTGTACTTTTCAGAAACTATATACTTTTCCTTCTTTGTCAGTTGGATATATGTGTGTAATAAAGTTTTACTTTGTTAAATATAAATGAAGAGAAAATTGTTTTATTGAAAAAAACTATCCAGGCCAGGCACAGGGGCACACAGCTGTAATTGCAGCAACTTGGGAGGCTGAAGCAGGAGGATCACAAGTTCAAGACCATCCTGGGCAACTTAGTGAGATCCTCGGCAACTTAGGGAGAACCTTTCTCAAAATAAAAAACAAAAAGGGCTGAGAATATACTTTAGCAGTTAAGCGCCCCTGGGTTCAATCTCTAGTATCACACACAGGAAAAAAGAAAAAGAGTAAATTAGGGGTATGACTGTTTTTTTTTTAATCTCCTCTAGCATTCCCACTTAAATTTATCCAAGAGGGAAAGGAAGCAGCAACTAATGTATCTGGTGAAACAGAGGGAAAGATTCTGATTGTCTGATCTTGCATCACCACTTTTCCTTTAATCTATTACTATTCTATTAATAATTTGTTAATAATACTAATAATAATTTATAATAATAATAATTTATTAATAATACTAATGCAAATCCTTATATCACAGCACTCTTTCATTCCTAATGGTTGGGAGTGGAGGGTCTGGGAAGAATGACAGGGCCCCAGGACAAGACACATGAAGCCCCAAGGGGACACAACAGTATTACATAGGGGAGAGGCAGTAACCCTCTCAGGCTGGCTGCAGGGTAGGGAACTCCATCCTGGGAGAAGCTAGGGAACTCCATGCTCAGATGCCGGTGGCCTGGGGCTGTTGACATGTTCCACCAAACACCTGCCACTCTGACAGCATTATCACAGGAGCCAGGTGGTACTGAGGGCACAGGTCTGCGGGTGCCTTGACAGGCACAGAATGGCTGGAGAAAGGCAACAGGCAGAACAACAGGACAAAGCCATCAGACTGTACCCTGTGCCTCACTGACAGAGCATTTGACTTGAGAAGTCAGTTCTGCAATAGCCATGGGTCCCAGCCAGGCATGGTGGTGCAGGCCTGCAATCCCAGCCTCTGAGGAGGCTGAGGCAAGAGGATTGCAAGTTGAGGCCAGCCTGGGGAACACAGCAAGACTCTGTAGCAAAATAAAAAAATTATGAAGGGCTAGGGCTGGGCACATTGGTGCACACCTATAATCACAGTAGCTTAGGAGGCTGAGGCAGGAGGATGGCAAGTTTGAAGCCAGCCTCAGCAACTTAGCAAGACCCTAAGCAACTTGTCATGATCCTGTCTCAAAATAAAGAAAAAAAAAAAGGGCTGGGAATGTGGCTCAGTTGTAAAGTACCCCTGGTTTCAGTCATCAGTACCAATAAAATAAAAAGATGGGTCCCAGAAGGGTGGTGCCCCCTAACCCCTACACTTCTGGTAACAATCAAGTTATTCCTTTGCTAAGATCTGAGTTCAAATAAGAAAAGTCTCATCTGTAATCCCAGCGGCTCGGGAAACTGAGGCCAGAGGATTGCTAGTTCATAGCCAGCCTCAGCAATGGTGAGATGCTAAGCAACTCAGTGAGACCCTGTCTCTAAATAAAATACAAAATAGGACTGGGGATGTGGCTCAGTAGTTGAGTGCCCCTGACTTCAATAACTGGTAAACCCACCCACAACCCTCCCCCCAAAAAGAGAAAAGTCTCATTCTCAAAGTAAGTAAATAGAGCACTCAGCACAGAAACCAGACCTTGAGAGATGCCAGTCACCTTACCTGATTTACAAATAGTTCCCACTTTACAATAATGCAGAGATAGAGGTCTGCTGGCTGGAACTTTCTAGAATAATTGCTAGTCTCCTATACAAGGACTTGCTTCTGCCTCCACCACCTCCTGCCAGCCTTCAGAGGACCCTACTTTGTTTCACACTTGCATTGAACCCAGTTTTGCTGCTTTTATTTCAGAAGACAACTATGGAAAATTTCCCCTCTGCCACCTGCTCTTCCCTTCCAGGCTTTTACCTCCTGGTTTTTCCTGCTTAACTAGCCAAAAATGATCCAGGAGATAATCATAACCACATCTCCCACTTTCATCCATTGTTCTGTTTGACAAACACTTAGTGAGCTGTTAAGCATCCACCATGCACCAACCACTGAACAGCACACTGTCCCCACCTTCTAGAAGTTCATAGTGGGGCCAGACTGGAGGCACTCACCAATTCCAGGCACTGGGGCTGTGGTGAATGGAGAGCTCCCACCCGATCCCCACCATAGACCTACAGAGCAGCTTTGGGGCCTCAAAGGCTGGGGACAAGTCATTAAAAACAAAAGCAGCCAAATCCCATGGGGCAACATGCTTTCATGGCCATCCTTGGAGACCTGGAGGTTGTACTTGAACAGGCCCTGGAAGCTCAGAACTGGCTCCCACCTGGTGTCTGTGTAATATGATCTCTCACGCACCTACAGGCAGGTAAGCCCTTGGAGCAACATTCACCTACTTCAGATCATAGGCAATGTATACATAAGTTGAATGAAAGCTTGAATTTAACTAAGATCTATTTGTAAAGATTCTCAAAAGCAGATATCAAATAGCAAGACTGGAGTTTCAGGCAAAAGTCTACAACTGCTACTCACCAACTCTGGGCTTTGTCACTAGGACATTTCTGATGCTGCTCTCTGATCTTATGCTTTGGAAAATGGTTACTGTTTGTTACTGGATGCTGGAATGCCCCCAGATAACTGAAGAACATAAACACTGGAAACATCTTTTGTGCCGTGGATGGTATCGGAAAAGCACTCCCCCAAAAGTTCTATCATAAAATGGAACACTCTATCAGATAAATCACAGGAAGGACACAATATCATTCCCAAACAAGTAGTCCCTTTTTCCTTAGTACCTATGGTAGAGAAAGAACTGGAATAACTACCAAGAAACATTTTATTAGCTCAGCCCACCTGACTCTATTTCATCAGAGCAAGGCATTTCCCTCCACAAGCAGTACAATTAGAGCCCAATAAACCTCACATTCAATGAATTTGTCATATTCGTTATCACCCTCAAATAAATAGGTTTTATAGAAAACTAAAATGAACAACAAAAACATTTGTTTTAAAAAGAATTGAAAAACTGGTCTATGACCTTCTGCTATATGTTTTACAACACCAGAGTATTTAAAGGTGTGTCTCCATCTGATAGCTTGCTATGCTTTTGTAGCAAAATTAGGCAAGAGAGGGCAACCAGAGAAAAGGGCATGAACATCTTGGGAGGTGCATTATTTTGCCTACCACACCCTCTGTACTTCTCCTAAGGCCAGGGTTCTGTTATCTCAGGATTTAAAATGTCTTGAGTACACATTAAACTTACTTTCCTCTGGGTATATGAATTGAATAAATATTGAATTCATATTAAAATGTTTAATATTTTTAAAATTATTATTATTATTTGTGGTGCTGGGGATTGATCCAGGGGTACTCTGTCACTGAGTTACATCCCTAGACCTTTTTATTTTGAAACAGGGTCTCACTAAGTTACTGAGGCAAGTCTTGAACTTGTGTTCCTCCTGCCTAGGCTCCCAAGTCACTGGGATTACAGGAGTGTGCATAATAATTATGTTTAAGTCTTCAATAAAATTATGCCAGGATGATTGCAAGTTCAAGGCCAGTCTCAGCAACTGAGCAAAGCCCTGAGGAACTTAGCAAGACCCTGTCTCAAAATAAAAAATAAAAGGGACTCAGGGTGTGACTCAGTGGTAATTTAGTCCCCCTAGTATGGGGGGGGACAAAATAATTATATTGTAGTTATGTCTGATTTATATTGTAACCACGTGTTCAGAGCATTATTTACTATAATATAGGAAACATAACTAAAATTAACAGCAATATTCAAATCACATTGATGTTTAAATTAATAACAATTGATATTTAAATCAATACAAATTAACATTACCATTTAAATTAACATTCATTAATTAACATGAATTGATAATGTTAATATTTAAATTAATATTGTTGCACATTAATATTTAAATTGCCATTGATTTTTAGAAGCTAAAAACTTAAGAATATACCAATGTGGATCATCAAATTTGGGGGAGATTAAATTAAATTGAATTATGACATTATTTCTATGGAGGAAGATTGGCTTAAACAAGATTTACATTTAATTAATTATAGATCAATGACAGCTCTTAACCATAGATCAGGGAGGCTAAGGATTTGAAATCAGTCACTACAAAAATATGAGAAAGTTGTGTGGAAATACTGGATGATTCAGCTGTCTGTTTATATCTAAATAGACCCTTCCCATGCTATTGAGAAAGTTTGGAATCTATATGTACGTGTTGATACCTGATTATACAAGGTCAGGAGGCTAATAGTTGCTCTTAAACTCTGTGATTATTTTGTTGTTAAGACTTAGACCATGGACCTAGGGCATGCTGTGTTGTTAGAGCTAATTCTGACAGGCCTGGGGTTAGCCTGAACTCTTTTACTAAAAGCGCAACTGTAACTCCCTCTGACATGCATGACTTACACCTAGTAGTGGCAAGATCCCCAGAGAAATCTGGTGTGCTGCTGGTTTAGTAGCAAGGAAATGTCTTCATGACCAGCAGGGATGGCGCCCCAGCTTAAATTCTGTGAGCCTCTGGGAATTGATGCCCTTAAACTATTCTTTCCCTCATTCCCGAAGAAGTACTGACCAGGACCCCTTTGTGGTACTGGGGATTGAATTCAGGGGTTCTCTACCACTGAGCTACATTTCCAATCCCCCTTTTACTTTTTTTTTGGAACCGGGGATTGAACCCAGGGGCACTCCACCACTGAGCCACATCCTCAGCCCTATTTTGTATTTTATTTAGAGACAGGGTCTCACTGAGTTGCTTAGGGCCTCGCTAAGTTGCTGAGGCTGGCTTTGAACTTGCAATCCTCCTGCCTCAGCCTCCCGAGTCGCTGGGATTTCAGGCATGCGCCACCTCGCCCCCCTTTTACATTTTTTAAAAAATCGTGAGACAGGGTCTCAATAAATTGCCCAGGCTGGCCTTGAATACTTGATTCTCCTGCCTCAGCCTCCTGAGTTACTGGGATTACAGGGGTGCATCACCACGCCTGTCTCAGGTCTCCTTTTGTAACAGAAGGGAAGCTTCATGTGGGTGTAGGA
This sequence comes from Glaucomys volans, assembly GCA_020662805.1. Lineage (NCBI taxonomy): Eukaryota > Metazoa > Chordata > Mammalia > Rodentia > Sciuridae > Glaucomys > Glaucomys volans. Next base: position 10,413 of record JAJEJO010052960.1, read on the forward strand.
CATCCAAGACTGGGACGTGGTGGAGTTGACCATGGGAGAATGAGGTGGCACCTGCCTATTTTCTCTATGCTTTCTATGTCTGGAAATATGCAAAGAGATCCTCAGCTAAACTGGAATGGATAGGGTTGGCAACTTCAGGAGGAAGGAGAAGTGTATAATAGTTTTAAAGGAGGGTGCATAGTAAAGGACAGAGAGTAGAAGGGGCCTCTTGGATTTTTCCCACCAATCTTTTGATTTCCACCTCTCTCTTTTTCCCTCCCTCCCTTCTTTCTATTTTTCCTTCCTCCATTCCTTCCTCCCTTCCTCTCTCCTTTCTTTCTCTTCCTTCCTTCTCCTTCTCCTTCTTCTTCTTTTTAAACAACTCTTTCCCCTTTTCTTTTTGTTCCACGATAACCACAATACCTTGTGATTTTGTGTTGGATCCGTTCCCCACAATCAGCTAAGGGGAACCCCTAGTGGCCTACTGGTGAATCTCTATTAACTGACTTCTGTATGTAAACCTGCAGAGACCCCAGCGGGGGTCTCACTGGCTATGAGATGAAAACAGATGAATACTGCTTTTATTACTAAGGAAGTGGGTGGGACAGCACTTCTCCATTACCCCTTCCACCCAGTCCTTCATAGTGATCTTTTAATTTTATTAATTTATTTTTGATACCATGGATTGAACGCAGGGGTGCTTTTAACCACTGAACTACATCTCCAGCCCTTTTTATTTTTTGAGACAGGGTCTTGCTAAGTTGCTTAGGGCCTGGCTAAATTGCTCAGACTAGCCTGGAACTTGTGATCCTCCTACCTGAGTCCCTGGTGTTACAAGTGTGTGCCACATGCCTGGCATCCACAGTGATCTTTAAGGAAGAGTTCTGGGACTTAACTTCGCAATTCTGATTTTTTTTTTTTTTTTTTTTTTTTTTTTTTTTTTTTTTTTTTGCTGGGGATTGAACCCAGGGCCTTGTGATTGTGAGGCGAGCAGTCTACCAACTGAGCTAAATCCCCAGCCCACAATTCTCAGATTTTTTTTGTTTTGTTTTGTTTTTGAACCAGGGATTGAACTCAGGGACACTCGGCCACTGAGCCACATCCCCAGCCCTATTTTGTATTTTATTTAGAGACAGGGTCTCACTGAGTTGCTTAGGGCCTCGCTAAGTTGCTGAGGCTGGTTTTGAACTCTCGATCCTCCTGACTCAGCCTCCCAAGTCGCTTGGGTAACAGGCGTGCGCCACCATGCCCGGCTCAGATTTTTTTTTTTTTTTTTGGTCGTCCTACCAGCATTGTCCTGGAACAAACTCAGCCCAGAGAAGACCAAATGGCCACTCCCATTGCACTTGGGCGACAATAATTGATAGAAGCCACCTGCTGCCCTATCTCTTCCTCCTTCTGGCCAAGAAGTTGCTTTGCCAAACTGAATTATCCAGCAGGAGCAGGAGGCGAGGCTCTGAAGTCAACTACGCTGGTCTTGAAGGCAATTCACACCTCCTCACACCAACTGTGGCCAGGACATGGGAATCTATGTGATGTAGCTTTTCGCTCAGCTTCTCTGATCAGCAGCTTCTTCATATATAAGACAATGACACTGTGCCAACCAACTCTCAGCAGACCAGGAGATGCATTTCAGAAAGCTTAGACTGCCTTTCCAGCATGAATATTATTTCTTGCCTCCTCCTCCTCCTCCTCCCCCATTCTCCTCCTCCTCTTCCTCTTCTTCCTCTTTCTCCTCCTAGGATACTGGGAATTGGGTGCAGGGCCTCACTCACATGTGCTGGGCAAACACTCCACCACTCAGTTGTATCCCTTGCTTCTGTTTCTTGTCTCTTTGAGGGGAAAAGAAAAGAAAAACCTCCAAAGTGATTATGAAAGCACAATCGTCACAACAGATCTGACACATAGTAACTACTCACACATACTATTGAAGAACTCGTTCTGCAATAGGAACAAAACCAGAAAATCAAGGTTTGGGGGCTGCGGTGTGTAGCTCAGTGGTAGAATGCTTGCCTAGCAAGCAGGAGGCTCTGGGTTCCATCCCCAGCACCCAAAAAAGAAATTAATTAAATAAATTTTAAAAGTCAAGGTTTGCTAGCGTACAAACGCACCAGATTGGGGGAGTGAATCTCATCCCTTTCCTGGTTTAGACCTGCCTGGGCAGTTTCAGGTGCACTTTGAAACATCCAGCACCATGTCCAGGTGGGTCCAATGGTACACATGTCACACTATGGCCAGCAGAGGGCAGCAGAGACCATGCACCACACTTTCCAGAAATGTAATGCAAAGTTTACCCCTGCAGTCATGCAGAGTTGCTTTAACAACGTGCACTTGGCCAAATCAAATTCAAAGCCATTTAGAACACAATCTGGAAGTCAAGCCCAGTCCCAGAAGGAAGATGCGGGAAATTTTGTCTTTGAATCTCTATTGCCTCCTGCTTTGTGTCTCTCAGGGGATCAGTAGTACTGGCAGAGAAGTGTGTCAGAAAAGCCTACCTGGAGTTGGGTGCATGCCTGTAATCCCAGTGATTTGGGAGAAGGAGGCAGGAGGAGCCCAAGTTGGAGGCCAGGCTCAGCAACTTAGTGAGACCCTGTCTCAAAATTTAAAGGGGAAGCGGGGTGGAGATGTAGCTCAGGGGAAAGGACCCCTGGCTTTAATATGTACTAGAAAGAGAGAAAAGCAAATGCAGCCCCCATACCAGGCCCCAAGTCAGAATCTATGTTTTCATGAGTTCTGAAGGAAGATGCTGCTAGGTTCTGGTTTTGAGAGAGGAGGGCAGCTAGCATGGCCTCAGTGGGCAGATCTGACATTTCCTCTACAGGTGACTCGGGAACTCACAGTGTGCTCCCATCCACTGGGCTATTTTTGTTATTTGTCTTGTAGTGAAGGCTAAGCAAGGGAACATTGGGACAAGATGCTCCAAAGAAATTAAAAACTTTCTTTTCTTTTGATACTGGGGATTGAATTCAGAGGCACTTTACCACTGAGCTACACCCCCAATCCTTTTTATTTTTATTTTGAGACAGTCTTACTTTAAGTTGCCAAAGTGGCTTCAAACTTGCCATCCTCCTACCTCAGCCTCCTGAAGGCACTTTCTTGTTTCCTGTGTACTAAGAAGCAATTATAATGGAAGCACATCCTCTCCACAGGACCTGCCTTAGCTCCAGCTTCTCCAAGCTCTTCTCTCTCTGATACTCACTTCCCTGTTTTGGGTCTCTTAAGCCCAGACCCAGTCCTCATCTCCATGGATTCTCTGTTCAATTCTTTGTAATTAAACCCAAGGAGAATTCATTGACAAAGATTCTTTGCTTGGCCCAGTTTTAGTTAGACTATGAACCTTCACATAGGCCCATCTGTGCATTTCCTTGTAAAATCCAGTTTTAGCCAAGAGCCCCCCTAGCTCATTTTAGCAAGAATACTCTGTCCTCACTATCTGATCCCCCTTGATATCTGATCAAGGCTCCCCATCCTCCACCATCCCTCAGATGATGTCTGATCACCCTGGCATGTCTTCAGCAAGAATCCTCTCGGGTTGGTTTAGCCAGAATCCTCCTGACCCTGATGTCTCTTCAGCATTTCCTATCCTGTGACTCCACACCGTTCCTTGGCTCTCGATTCCCACCTCCCCATGTGGTATGTAAAGGTGAGCCCAATCTCTCTCCTTCATTGCAGGACCATGTTGCAGTGATCCCTGAATGAAATCTTCCTTATCACTCTTTAACAAGTTTCATTGTTCTGGGTGCAGTGCAGGATGCCTGTAATCCCAGCAGCTCAGGAGGCTGAAGCAAGAGGATCAAAAGTTTGAGGCCAGCCTCAGCAACTTAGCAAGAGCTATTTCAAAATTTTTTAAAAAAGGGCCAAGGTTGTAGCTTAGTGGAAAAGTACCCCTGGGTCCAATCCCTAGTACCATTAAAAAAATCACTGAACGTTATATTTTTCCTTAACATTAAAAAAAAATTTTTAATTGTAGACAGACACAATACCTTTATTTTATTTATTTACTTTTATGTGGTGCTGAGGATCAAACCCAGTGCCTCACATGTGCTAGGCAAGCACTACCACTGAGCTACAACTCCAACCCCTCCTTAACATTAACTACAATGAATAACAGGATTATTGACATCGTACATGGATCCTTAATGTCCTTTGGACCCATCAGCTACCTCCTTAAGGACATTTGCATTAAAACTCTGGGCTGAGCTCTTGAGAATGAATTGGTGGGGAAAGTTAGAGAGGTGAAGAGTTTCTGTTATTCCATCTACAGAGACATCTAGATTCCAAGGAAGAGTATAATGGGAAGAGGGTGTTAAGTAAATCACCAACCCAAGGGTGTTTCTCTTTCTATGCC
>JAJEJO010052961.1:0-18793 GCA_020662805.1 Glaucomys volans
CTCCTCGTCTCATGTGTCGTCAGAACTGTCTAATTTTCAGATGCGGAAACTTCAGTAAGTAGCGTCCCTTCTTTCTGCAGACGTGGCGAGGGCCCACTGGGTTCTTTGACAGGCACGGGGGCTCAGAGCTCAATGGCTCCGCCCCCACGGGGGACATCCCCCAGGAAGTGCTGTTGCTGGAGCCCCCAGCCCCCCGCTGAGCTAAGTGTCAGGTTTGCCTGTGATTCTGCCCCAGTTCCAAAGAGTGGCTGGGAGTGAGGAGCGTGGGAAGGAAGCAGCCAGCTGGGGGCCGACCTGTTTCCAGAGGTGGCCAAGGTCCTATGACAGGGTGGCTTGGAGTGCAAAGACCTGCTCTCTGTCCTCATGGGTGGGACTCTGGTGCTCCCACCCTCATGCTCACAGCCCGTGGGGGCTGGTCCTTCACTGTGCACGGATCACGGGCCTCCCCACCCTACCTCCTCCACTCCCTCCCAGGCACCTCCTCGGCCTCTGGGTCCCAGGCACCTTCCCAGACTCTGGGTCCTGCACCCCATCTGCATTGAAGGCTGTGAAGACACACACGCATGCACGCACACACATGCATGCACATACACACCACGTGCGGCACATGTATTTTATGGAGTCACTAGGGAATCTTTTCCTGTGGTTCCGAGGCTGGAACCACATACCAGGATCGCTCTGCGGCTGAGCTACACCCAGCCCTGGAGCAAAATTTAAGGAAGCCAACTGCACAAATCTTGGGACTGGGGATGGAGCTCAGCTGGTAGAGTGCTTGCCTCGCATGTACCAGGCCCTGGGTTCAATTCCCAGAATTGCAAACAAACAAACAGACAAACAAAAAACCACACAAATCTCAAATATGCAGCTCATGATTTTAAAAAGTGCACTCACCTTTGTGACCCCACTGGCAGCAGGATGAGGAAGACTCCCTCCACGGCCGAAATCCCCCTGCAGCCTTTTCTGGTCAGTAACAGCCCCTGACCCGGCATCCCACTCCTGCAGTCAGCATGACCATGGTGGATCTTTGACATTGAACTTCGTACGTGTTCCATCACAATCACAGGTGGGCGCTCTTGCCCAGTAGAGCTGTTGAGCCTCCTCCATGCCATGGGGTTTATTGCTCTTTGCTTTTTAGTTCTATGTAAAGTGTTTCCTGTCCAGAGCTTGGGGTGGGGCCTCTTGGTTGATCTATTTTCATTTTCTCAGTCCTGGGCATTGAACCCAGGGACTTGCATACATTAGGCAAGTGCTCTGCCCCTGAGATGCATCCCAGCCTTTTTGATTTTTTATTTTCAAACAGGGTCTGGCTAAGTTGCTTAGGTCCCCGCAAAATGACTGAGGCTGGCCTCAATCTTTTCCTCCTGCCTTGGCCTCCTGAGCTGCTGGGGTTACAGGTGTGCACCACTGTGCCCGGCTATGCTCAGCCATGTTAACTGCCCAGGCTCTCCCTTCATTCCTTCTCTTTCCTCTCTCCTTTCCTCCTGCACCTCCAATCACACATATGTGACAATGATGCCGCTCTGCATGTGTTGAAGGCTTTCTTCTTCTAAACAATCTTTCCCTTCTCCTTTATTGACTTCAGTTTGGATAATTACCATCAACCTGACTTTGAGTTCACTGATTCTTCTTCTGTGTGCAGTCTGCCAATTTCAGTCATTGCATTTTTTTAGTTCTAGAATATTCTTCTGGCCTTATCTTAGAGTTTTCCATTATCTTGTTGAAATATTCCATCTTTGTGTCTATTTCATATCTATCTTTTCCTCTAAATTCTTTAAAACAGCCAGCAGCTCTCTGTTGAAGTCCTTTTGGCATGTTCGCACTCCGTAGCTGCGGCTGAGAGCCTGGGTTGGCCATGCAATGGTGAGGTGCCCAGGCCAGCGCCGCCCCTGACCAGGTGAGTGACTCAGGAGTGAGGTCTCTGCTCCTCGGAGGCAGGTCCTAACGCCCACCCACAGGGTCCCTGTGGAAATGATCATGGAGACTCAGGTTCAGCGGCAGCTGCTGCTGTGGCTGCCGTCACTGACACACACTGAGACTGCCAGGCTTCCATGTGCTTCTAGAGCATCTGAATCCAGCAGACGTGTACGAGCCTCTCCTTTAGGATGCTTCCGGAGGAGGTGCTGTTGTTTGGCCTTGCATTTCCTGGGTCTCTGGTGGCCTTGAGCGTCTTTCCTCCCCTGGGCTTGGTCTGGTTTCCCAGAACCAGTCTGGTCTCAGTTCATTTCCCGAGCCCCCGATGGAGCGAAGCCCCCACCCCTGTCTGGAATAGAAACAGGCCCCCCAAGAGGACGGTTGGAGCTGCCAGCAGAGTGCGGGGCTCCAGCGTCCCCCCTCTGGGCAGCTGCTCCTGTTTCTGCGAAACCTCTTTGGGGTGAAGGAAGGCGCAGTGCTTCCTGGGGCCCCCACCGACTGTCCCTCCGGCTGCCCCGTCAGCCCTGGTGGCCTCCACGACAGGACCTCTCAGCCTGACCTTCCTCGTGCCTCTTCTCCAGTAGGCAAGAGGCTTTGCACTGGGGGCAGCCTTGTGCTGTTCCAGGTGCTGCATCTCCTGGGGACTCACGGGTACGTGGCGCCTGAACTGAGGCGTTGGCAAAGGTGTAGGTCAGGAGAGCGAGGCCAGAAACCCCGGGGAAGTCAGACGGGCACACCTCCCAGCCGGCCTGGGCCGGTGCTCATGCGGTGCTCACCATGGTGAGGGTGCCCACGGGCGCTCTGCAGGGCAGTTCCCTCCACCCTGGGGACCACAGAAAGGCCTATAGATATTTTTGGTTGCAATAACTCCGTGTGTGTGTGTGTGTGTGTGTGTGTGTGTGCATGTGTGTGTGTGTGCACATGTGTGTGTGTGTGTGCGCGCGCGCGCGTGCGCTACTTTCTACCAGAGATCAGGAATCCTGCGCCTCCCCTAGAGTGTAGATGCTGTGGTCTGAGTGCTTGTGTCCCTCCCACCCCAAGTTTATGTGCTGGGACAGAATCTTTGACTTGATGTGTTAGGAGTCATTGTGTTTGGAAGGTGATCGAGTCTTGAGGGTGGGCTCACGTGAATGGCAGTAGGGCACCTACAGAAGAGATCCCAGAGACATCCTTGTCTCTTCCACCAGGTATGACATGGCAAGAAGGTGCCATCTATGCCTGGAGAGTGGGCCCCACCTGCACCAAATCTGCCAGCAACTTGACTTTGGATTTCCTGACCTCCAGAACCGTGGGAAGTAGATTTCTGTTGTTTATAAGGCACCCAGTTTGTGGTATTTTGTTACAGGCCCGAATGGACTAAGATGCTAGGTTGGAAGTCAAGACCAGTGAACAAGATAACTCCATGTGCTTCAGGGAGCTGCCGTCTGCTGGTGGTGGGTAGGGGATAGACCAGTAACAGGCATAAATGGACAGACCGGGTGACAGGATGAAGAATAGCAGCCTGTCTTCTGTGACCCAGTTGCAGCCCAAGATCGTGAGCCCGGGATCAGAGAAGAGATCCGGCAAGAGCGTTAGCCCAAATCCAGTGTGGCTGATGATCCATGCTGCACAAAAACGTGCATTCTCTCTGAGCTAAGGAACTGAGCCGCCAGACTGAAAGTTTAATATTTAAAAACCGGTAAATGCCACTGAATCTCTCTCGAGGCCGTGGATCCCGAGTCCCAGGCAGTGGTTGCCACCTGCCTTTCGTTTGCAAACACTCCACACTTACAAAGTCTTCGCCTTCTTTTCAAAGTGTTCCCACGTTCCACATCTTTACGGTTCTTTTCTTGACCAGCAACAATGACAAGATGCCCAGGACTTCCGGTCTGGTGGCTGATCTTGCCACGCACCCTCCCGCCTCCCACTCCTCCCTCTTGCTTGGATGCTGAGTTTCTTTTCTCCTCCTTCACTCACCTCAGGGAGCAGCTGTCAGCCCCGTGTCTCCTCCTCCTCCCGAGAGCCCTCCCTGATTTACTTTAACCTCCTCATTCTCTCTCCCTCCCTGGGAAGCCCCTGGTCCCTCAGCGTCCTAGCCAAGCTCTGCTGGTGGCCCAGGCCTGGCTGGTTGGCATGTTCTACTCCCCTTCTCCTTGGCCAGAGTAAACCACGGACGGTCACATGACCCCAAACAGTCCAATAAAGCTAGTGGGAAAGAGACCCAGGCCTGTCACCGTCGGGGTGTGGGGCCCAGAGAATGGTGGAGTGGTAGGCGTGGCCTGAGTGTTTTAGACCATGGGTCAGGGACAGCAGGGCTTGATGGGGTGTGTCCACATGGCCAAGCGAGATGTCCTGATTGTCAGCACCAGAGGCGGACGGGGAAGGAGAAGGTGGCAGAGGGGCTTCCTGCAGGAGGGCAAGTGGGGCCGAAGGTTCTGGGGAGCAGGAGGAGGGGGTGCCCTGACAGGCAGGAGGGCACAGAGGGGCCAGCTCAAGGGCCCAGGGAGCCCCTGGCCAGGGGGACGTCTGTCCTCACCATGGGGTAGTGCCAAGCGGAGGACAGTAGGCAGCCCATGCCCTTTGTGCCAAACCAGTGTGGGGTTTGTCTTGTGGGGCAGGGTCTTCCACACCTGGGGTCTGCTCCCCACCAGCCCTTCCCTTACCTGCATTCTGTTTATTAATTTGTGTATTATGTTTCTTTAAATGGTTTCCATTTTCTCTACTTACGCTGGTAACTGTATCCGAGGCATAAATACTTGAGAAAACATGAGTTTTCATTTTCTGGTTACACTTTCCCCCGAAATTCATGAAAACAAACAAAGGCCTTCCCAGAGAAGCTGGTCTGGGTTTCACGGGAAATCATCTTGGCTGTTCTTGGGAGTCTGGTTGGGGCCAGGTACTGGGGTGAGAAGCGCCATGGGGGGCTTTCGATGGAGGATGGAATGTACTGGAAGATGTGGTTGTTGGTGTGGACAGGGAGCCAAGAGGACTGACGGGGCTGGGCAGAGGAGGCCAGTGGAGGTGGGTAGGGTCGCAGTAGTCAGCAAGGCCTGGTGAGGAATAGGCTGGCGGAGGCACGAGAACGCAAAGGACGAGGAGAACCCGACTGGAACAAAGGTCGACTCACCAGGATCCTTACTGATCATCAGACAGACAGGGACACGCCGAGAAACTCAGGCTCCCAAACCTGTAGTCATTTGTTATGGCGGTAAATAGAAAAACGGATACAACCTCCCTGGACCTGCCCTCCTGGTGGGGCAGACCCGTCCTCACATCGTACGTAGCGGGAGGTTGGAAGCCATGCACCAAGCTGGATGGTGGCCCCCTAAGGTCTGTCCACCTCTGGTCCCCAGAGCCTATGAGAGTGACCTTGTGTGGCAAGAGTGACAGCTGCCTTTTGTGGCCAGGGTGTGTGGGGAGATCCTGGGAGCAGGCAGGGGCCCCAGTGCCATCACAGGTGTCCTTACAAGACACGCACGAGGGACACCAGACCAGTCAGCAGAGGAGGGGGCGGCTGTGCACACAGGCAGGCTGGAGTGTCACAGTCCCAAGCCAAGGACCGCCAACGGCCACCGGAGCTGGAAGAAGCAAGGAGTGGATTTCCCCTGAGTCTCTGAGCCCTGGAGGGAGCCGCACCAGGAATCAAGGCAGGGCAAGGTGGTGTCCATTTCTTGATGTCAAAGCTCATTTTAAAATGCACAGCCGTGAGATCCCGGCTTATTAGAAGAACTCTAAGGAGCCTATTTAGATGAGGAATAAGTGGAGTCCTCTGATCTGAGTAGTGGTCTCGTGGGACCCTTCAGTCATTGGTGGGGAAACAAATGAATCAGTCAAGGGCAGGAACGACCAAACCTCATCCCCAGGGAGACTTCGGGGCTTATAAATCTGCAGCTGAAATGGCCACGGATTTCCCTCTTGGGAGCCATGCCCGCCCACCTGTCACTCCCACTGGTCCAGTTGACTCAGACTTGTTCCCTCCTGCGTGTCCTGAAGCACGTTCCGGAAGATGAGAGTGCGTCTCAGGTCTGCACAAACCCAGAGAAGGGGACGCACCTGTGATCGCGGGGAACGGAAGAGTGGATCTCAGCAGGCACTGCAGACACCCCGTGCCCCCCGGACGCACCCCGAGCTACGGAGACTGCGCAGAGGGAATCATGAACGTGGAATAAATGGACTCATTTTGGTTTCAAAAAAGTGCATCACGATCAGAGAGAGCTCCGTGGAATATCAGAAGACAAAGCAGGATTTCTGCAGTTCGTAAAGTCACAAAACGAGAGACGAGGAAGTCAAAGCAAACCTGAGGTTTCACCCTAACAGAACTGGATGTTTTAATTTCTTAAAAAGTAGCCCCCCCCCAAAAAACAAATGCCATCAGAGGGTGTGTGAAGGTCAGGGAAACTGATTAACAGGAGGATCAGTGTGCGGAGCTGTCCATGCTCTGCCCTGGGCTGTGACGTAGCCCGAAGGCGGATCTCAGAGCCCTGTGCTGGTGTGGCAGTGGATTTGCCTGGGGGACTATCTGCCAAGTCCTGCCCACTTGCAAGCTGCTGTCTACTCATGCGGTGTCCCTGAAGCTTGGTTAATCCTGAGCTGAGGTTTGGATAATCCTGAGCCTCTGGAGTGCTCTGCATTTTTATGGAAGGCAGCCTCTGGGCGGGAGTCTGGTGCTGATGGGGGAGAGCGCCATCAGGGGAGGCGTCCCGCAGACCGGCCTTCGCTCCAAGGGCACATTTTCTCTTTAGAACGTCCACGTGGATTGTGGGTCACGTTGGGAACTACACAGGAAACAGCTACAATGTTAAGCACCAAACCTTCCCAAGGTTCCCCTGGGCCTGGCCCTCGGATGACAGGGAGGATGACTTCCATCTCATCCCCGTTCCTGGGGGGGGGGGGTCTGAGGAAGTTCAGCTGATTTTCAATGTGGGGGTGGAGTGGGGCGAGCTGCCCCTTCCCCACTCTCTGGCTCAACGTGCCCCCACCCACCAGCCTTGTGCACACACCACTATCAACAGAGGGTACGACGGGGCTCTTACCTCCTCCTGCCTCCATCGCTTACAAGGGTCAGGTGGCCGATTCACAAAAGGTAAAACTAGAGAAACTGAAAAAAAAAAAAAAAAAAGGGGGGGTTGTCAGGGGCTTGGGAGAGGAGGGACCGAGGTGGGGCTGGGGGTTTGTGGGCAGTGAGCTGTTCTGTAAGACGCAGAGCGGGGCACGTGTCACAATCCATTGGCCGAAACCCACAGAACAGTCAGCAGGAGTGACCCTCGTGGAAACTGTGGACCTTAGTGGATGATAATGGATCCCTATCGACTCGTCGTTTGTGACCAACGTCCCGCCAACGCCAGATGCTAATTTGAGGGGAGCTGGGAAGGCCGGGAGGGTGGGCAGGGGGACACTGACCTCCTTTCCTGCTGATTGTGTCTTTAAACCTGAAACTGCTCTAAAAAACAAAGCCTGATTAAAAAGAAAGAATGAAACCGCAATTCCGACCGACCGTTGGCCGGCGCCTCTCTCTGCAGAGCCCCAAGTCGGCAGGGCAACAGGGGAGGACGCCGGATACCCGGGCGGAGAGGGAAGGAGCGGGGATGCTGTACCTCCCGCTCTGTTTTTCTGCAGAGCTAACCCTGCTCCCAAAGCGTAGTCTGTTAATTAATTTAAAAACAAAATGTGCTGGGAAGAAGAGACGCTTTTAAGTAGTTGCCCACAGAGCCAGGGAAAGCTGTGGTCTTAGTTCAAGCCGTCTTGGTGAGTTTCTCATTTTAGGAAGCATGGGTGATATTTATTATTATTATTATTATTTTGCGGTGCTGAGGACAGAGCCTCAGGCCTGGCACAGGCCAGGGTGAACACTCTACCCCTGAGGAGTCCCACCATTACTTTTTAGTGGAATTATGTGTCAAAATCCAACTCGCTCATGACCGTTGAAGAATCGCCTCCTCATTCCAATGGAATGTCCTCGCTTGTGCTGGGGCCATGCAATAGTGAGGAGCCGGGGACCCTTCAGTCACCGTCTAGAGCTCCTGTTAAAAGAGGAGACTGAAAAATCAAACAGTGAGAACCACGCCCAAACTAACAGCAACCAAGGAGCCAAGCCCACAGCCCACGCCCTCCCCTGTTGATGGGATGGAGCGTGCGTGAGTTAGGATCACGCCATTTCGCGTTGGCTCACGTCACTGGCGGCAGGTGGGCTGCAGGGAGGTTGACCCAGCCGCCTGCCATGTCCCCGAGGACCAGGTTCCTCCATCTCTCTGCTCCACGCCCAGAGGCTGGGCTTTGCTTCCTTCCTCTGGCCTCCTGTTCCTGCCATGCAGGAGAAGCAGGGTCGCTGGTCTGTCACTCTCTCAGACAGACCATCGCTCACCATGCCCAGCAAGTGCCGCCCAGAGGAAGGACTTCGGCCTCGCCAGGTCACCTGCCTGCCAGACCCGTCGCAGCAGAGGGAGACGGACTGCCTCTAGCAGCTCTGTAGCTGGCTGGGTCCCCGAGGCCTGCAGCCCGCAGAGGGGAGCAGGAGACTCCGGAGGGGGCACTGAACTCGGGGTGTTATGGGGTGCAACTTAATAACAGACCATTCACCACTGAAAAGTCCAAATTTGAGAGTCGTTATTAAGCCGTCCAGCTGACTGTCTCACACAATGCCCCAAAAATGGCTATTGGGAGAACAGCCCCTACTGGCTGTGACCCCGACACCCCAGCCTTATGGCGGCAGCCCCCCCCCCACCCCTATCTTTTCCAGAAATGGCTCCCGGGGAGCTTCTCTTCCAGGTTGTTCTCCTACTCCACCCTTCCAATGGTGCGAACTTTTGACCAATGACCCTGCTACACGGTGGTGGTCAGCGTGGAGGACCAATAGCTTACCGCGCCGCCCCTTACCCTCAATGAGCCCCTCATGGAACTCCCCAAGTGCACCCTACATAACTCTGGTGATTTTTCAATAAAACAGAACTTCTCCAACGGTGAGCTTTGCTTCTTGGTGTCATTTTCTTTCAGCCCCGACCACAGGGTTGCAGGAGTTCTTATACCAAAAATCACATCAATCACAAGTGTCTGTTGCTATGATTTGAAATTACAAACTGACACCACGAAATCATCATCAGAGGGGGAAGTGGGTCAAAATGGCCCTTACCTAGGTACAAACTGAAGAATGGTTACTAATGGTTACTAACATAGGAATCAAAAGAGAACAATTTTTCATCATATAGCTCAGTTGGTAGGGTGCCTGCCTTGCAAGCAAATCCCCAGCACCGCAAAAAAAAAAAAAAAAGAAAAGAATCGCTATTTTGCATTGTTAAACATGTCATGCTAAGTGACTGATGACGGGTACAGAGGTGGGGCGTTCCCATGGGAGAAGCTCATTTCCTGCATATCATGGAGTCTCAGAGCAAGATGGAGTCTGTTTAGTCACTGTCCACACAGCCTGGCCTGTGACATTTCTATGCAGCCAAATCTGTCAGCCCATCACAGGGGTGGGGGTGCTTAGTGGGGGACAGGCTGGGCCGTCAGTGACCCCTGCACTGGCAGCCTCCGCGGTGTCTCAGGCGCCTGGGCAGCAGCGTAAGCAGTTAGTACACGCGTCGGGCTGAATGGTCGGAATTCCAAAGGAGCTGAGCACAGAGCCACCACCTCCTCCACCGCAGAGTCCCTGGAAAGGTGCGAAGGAGCAAGATCCAGGCCAACTGGAACTGCCACAGGGGACAGCGTGCCTTGGTCGCTGGCCTTCCTGCTGCTCCAGGCTGGAGGGTCCACGCTGCCTGTTCCCACTCCTGTCACACAGCGGGTGCTCGGTAAACGTCCGTGGACGAGTGACCGAGGGTTGGACTAAGCAGCCTCAGAATCCTGTGGGCTGGAGGAGGCCCGCTGCCCTGGGCCATTGTGGACAGCCCTGCCTGCTCTGTCCCGCGGCTGGATGTCTGTCTGTCAGGCTGATTTTCAAGGGGAGCGTCCCACAGACACTGCAGTCCCCATGAAGGGGCTGTGACGCTGAGCCCTGCCCGTCGTCCCCAATCTGTCTGGACAGCATTGTTACCATCCCAGCCTGCCAGGCAGGGGAGAGAGCTCCTGTTTCCATCTGTGGAGAGAAACGCAAAGGGCGGAAGTGAAAAGAAACATCCTAGAGTTTGGGAAACGTTGAAGCTTCCAAAATAAAACCACCCTCAGCTCAGCGAGGCGGGAGGATCCTCCACTCCTGCCCCATTTTTGGACAAATCTAAAACTGCTCTAAAACAATCCCTCAGACCCATCTGGATTGCCACTTTGAATTTGGTGTCACCATGAGCCCGTAACCAAAGGTGACTCAGGGACCTCGCAGGGGCCACACGGTAACCCCAACACCTGTGGGACCCACCTGTCCAAACATTCCTACCGCCATGAGGATGGTGATCTGTTCAGCCCGCAGACACCCTGGGGACCTGGCGGTGACAATAAAGCCACGCCTGGTTTGAAAGATCCGCAGACTCCCAGGGAACCAGCGTGGGGGCCTTCGACTCCCCTCTGCCCGGGACAGAGGCCTCCTCCTGTGGGCCCTGCCACCCCCGCTGCTGTGAAGCTCAAGGGAAAAGCCGGTCTGTGCCTGGTGGCAAATGGCCACTGCGGGATCCCCGGGGACAGCCGTTCTCAACCACGCAGCGCTCCGTCCTCTCTGATGACAACAGGTTCTTCTGAGAGGAATTCATGGCTGCTGTAATTTTCTCTGCATGTGAACACGAATCAGGACGCTGCCCCACCCGCCGTGAAAAGGAGAATCGAGAGAGTAAGGAAGGAGCTCACTACGAAGTCACACCTGGAAGGAAAGCAGTAAGCTCTACGAAATAAGCTCCCGGTAAGTGTGTGGGAATGATTGAGCCAGCGGCCTGCAATGCCACCAGGGGACGTTCAGGGGGCGGTGGAACTGTTCCCGATTCTGCTTTTGCTGGTGGTTACAAGACTCTCTAAATGCAGTAGCATTCACAGAAATGATCACCAAAAACGTCAGTGTCCCTGTGCGACAGATTTCTACCACTATACAAACATCCCTTCAGGCCAGGCGTGGTGGCGCACGCCTGTAATCCCAGCTACTCAGGAGGCTGAGGCAGGAGGATCGCGAGTTCAAAGCCAGCCTCAGCAACTTAGCGAGGCCCTAAGCAACTCAGTGAGACCCTGTCTCTAAATAAAATACAAAACAGGGCTGGGGATGTGGCTCAGTGGCCGAGTGCCCCTGAGTTCAGTCCCCAGTACCAAAAATAAATAATAAAAAATCACTTGAAGGAGTGACACTGGAATCTGCAGAGGTGACCGGCCTGTAGGTCAGGGCCCGTGAGCTGTGCCAGGGACCTGTCTCTCTCCCTTGACTTAAGGGCTCCCTACCCCCCACCCTCTCTGGCCTCGGCCCTTGGCCTTGCTTCACACCAGCCAGGGTGGGCCTCACGGCAGCAGGCCCGGCTGCCAACACCGGGCAGCGTGGGCAGCGTCCAGGTAGCTGCAGGGCTCTGAGCGTACCAGCCAGGTCACTGGCCAGCAAAACGGAGGTCTGCATGGCCACAGGGGCCAACGTTGAGCCTCCCAGGGCAGAATGATTTGGACATGGGCGCTTTGCTGGGCAGCAAGGGATGGTGACCAGGTCATTCATTCACCTGACAGGCCTTCATCCCACACCTGTGCTGCCAGCCCGCGGGTCCCTAGGATTGAAAGAGGTGAGTCCCTGCTCCCAGGCGCTCACACAGAGAACATGCCCCAAACTTCTGCAGTGGTGAAGAGGCCGTGGTCCAGCTGGGGTGGGGGCAGCTGGGTGGGACATGTGCTGTTTGCCCAGCATCCCTTATTCTTAGGACTGTATCCCTTAGAAACCAAAGCCCCCGCCCCCACTTACATGTTCTCTGAATAAGGAATATCGGAGGTTGTGTCCCAGGCCGACCACGGTGCGAGCTGAGTGTGGGGTCTGGAGACACTCTGAGAAACGCCCTGTCATTAGGCAACTGGGTCGTGTTGCAGGTGTGTTCCCGCCATGATGTCACCAGGTATGTGTGACCTGTTGTGAACTGGAACATGTCACACAGCCCATGACTGCACAGAATGCCCTGGCCATTGAGGTGAGGCTGCACTGGTCATTGCTTTTCTTGATTTTTGTGGTTTTCTTGACATATTTTGGTGGAGAGAAGGCCCCATCGGTCAGCCTGGAGGGCGATCCCAGGACAGGGCAGGAGGTTCTGCAGCCCGAGGAGCTGGACATGTGTCCAAGCAGCCCTCAGATACCAGGGGGCTGATCCTCTCTGTGGGGATGGGGCTGAAGATTTGGGTCTTCTCCCCTGAGAGGACGGAGCTCTGAGGTGGCAGTGTCCTGGGGTTGACTGTCTCCTATGCGGGGTGGAGGGCTGGCTGGGAGGGTGCAGCAGAGGGGGCTATGGTGCCTCAGCCGCTGGTGGTCTGGCTCTCCACTGGCAGCAGGTGTCCCTGGGGGTGTGGACTCAGCTGACCCCTGTTGCACAGTGACGGAGGCAGGACACCGTTGGTGGGCCCTGTGTGGGGTCCTGGACGACCACAGGGATGGATGGTCCCACTCTGTGCAGAGCTAGGTGTCCCACCAGGTGTTCCTGTCCGCAAACCTTTTTTACAATTGTCACTGGAGGGGATCCGAGCAGGTCCCTTCAAAAGGGAGAGGGGACCTCGAGTCAGCCTGGGTGGGCATAGACATTCACTGCAGAAAAGAACTCCAGGTGTGTCCGAGAGACTTATGTGGACAGGTCTATTCCCTGAAGGGAGGCCGAGGGCAGGGGACACCCTCGGTAGAGGGAGTGAGGATGCCCGGAGGGAGGCACACACTGGGGTCCCAGGCTCTTCTTTGAAAGCACGCCTTGTGATGGGTATGCTGCCAGCAGCTCCCCAAGGACCCTCTCTGGATCCCGTCTGGGCAGAAGAAGGAAAAATGACTTTGTGCAGTTTGATCAAAATGGGGACACGCCGCTAGGTTGCTTCTCCCCACCAACCCACAGAAGTGGACGTGACTTCCAAAACAGGAGCCGGCCCAGCACCAGGTAGCCGCTTATCCACGCTGAACGGGTCAGGGCAGGGCCACCTCCTCTCCACCCGCCCACGTCTCTGCTGCTCCTGGGTGGCCATGTGCCCGGGTCGCAGCCCTCCGTCTCCCTTCTCTCAGCCGGAGGAACTTGGTTCTCATTTCAGAGGGAGGACCCCACATTCGGCAGTTTCATGGGGGCACGGAAAGCACGTGGACGAGCACTGTTGAGCTCAGTTCTTGGATCCTGGGTCCTGAGGTGTTCTTGGTCCGCCTGGATCTCCCTGTCCATGCTGCCCCCTCTGTGGGTGCTTGCGACGTGGCTGAATTGTAGGTCCTTAATCGGCACCTCCTGCGCTTTACCTGATCTCAGCGCACCGCGCGGGCCCAGAGCGCACGTGGGTCTGATCAGAAGAGGAGAGTTTCACAGATGAGCAAATTCACAGGGACTCTAAGTCCTGCGGATTTCTCAGAAATCTGGGAGTGACAGGCCCAGAGGACAATGCGGGTCTGGGGAGCAGGGACGATGGTGGGTAGGGGCTTTACATTCCCAGCTATGGGTTCACTCCCTCCCCTTTGCCGCCTTCCCACCCATTTCTTCCAGTCCACCTCACGACTCTCGAACCCCAAAGAGAAAACTCACTTTACGTGGCAGTGGTTCGTTTTGCTCTGTTCCCTTGCTCCCTGGGCTTCCTGGGGTGGCAACTGTGGTGTGGACTAGGGGCAGCTTGCACTAGCTTTGTGCAAAACATTGCCAGTGGTGACGTCACCAGGGGCAACCTGCCCCCTGGGTCTGAGGAGCCACCTCATGTGCTTGCCACGGGTCACGGACACCTCGACCAGGGATTCCAACACCAGAGCACTGGAATGTTGGGATAGGTGCTACCTCATCGCAAATCACTTTTCTGATATTTCCCTTTATATTATAATTAGGGCACTACATTGAATTTTTTAAAAGACATGTAAGTAGGTTATATAGGCCAAGAATTTCATTTCAACTCAAAATTTCAACTAAAGTGGAAATGATAAAATATTTGCTTAAAAAGGATGGTATCAGGTCTCATAAGTGTTGAGAATCACTTTTTTTTTTTTGTACTGGGATTGAACCCAGGGGCACTTCACCACTGAGCAACATCCCCAGCCCTTTATTTTTTATTATTTGAGAAAGGGTCTCACTAAGTTGCTGAGGGTCTCACCAAATTGCTGAGGCTGGCCTTGACCTTGTGCTCCTCCTGCCTCAGCCTCCCTGGGATTACCAGCCTGCTCCAGCCACCGTGCCTGGCTGAGAGCCACATTTCTGAGACTCAGAAGCACCTCTTTCCCCAGGGAACCAGTAGGCTCATTTAAAGAGGCTTTTGAGCCTTTTGTTAAACTGAGCCAGATTTTTATCACAAGAGGATCCTTTCTTCCTTTCTTACCCATCAAGTTCTCCTCTGCCAAGATTGCTCTCCAGGGCTCTGCTGGAGGCCAGTGCAATTTTGATCCTCACATCCTTGGACCGTCAAAGTTCTTCTGGAATTTTCCTATTGATGAGTGTGACCCTGTGTGACTCCGGTTTGCTGCAGACGCAGCTGGGCTTTTGCCAAATTTAGGCCACTGCCTGGTGGGCTAATAATTTGTCCCTCCATAGGAGACAGATCAATAATCAACAAACAAGCACATTAAAGGAAAAGAGCAGGAAGCTCGGTCATGTAAATCAGGCGGAGGAGGGGTGGCGGGGCCATTCACTGCAACCTCAGCGGCCTGGCCCTCCGCCATTTCCATGAAAACCCTGGCCCAGCGGCCTGGCTCAGGCACATTCATAAAGCTTGTCCCAAGTGCAGTAAACACCACCCGTTCCCAGGACGCAGAGAAGCAGGAAATTAGCCCGAGGTTAACTGGGTCATTAGCTGTGACACAATGTGGGTCCTCTGGGATGGAATTTCCTCCCTTCAGCTGGAGGCTCCCATCTAGTGACAGTTCTCACAGTGGGGGACGGTGACTTAGCAGCCTGCAGAGGTCTCCTGGATACCAAGGAGGCTGTCATGGTGATTCATGGCACCTCTGACGTTAAGGGACTTCTGGGGGGTGCAAAATACTCCAGGGGCCGTGTGTGTGTGTGTGTGTGTGTGTGTGTGTGTGTGTGGTGTTGCCATGAGCAGCTGCAGAAGGGGACCCCCAGTCCCCACAGAAGACCAAGTGAGGAATTCCTCTGGTGAGGCAGCCGAGTCACAAGCCTGTCTTCTTGAACTGCTCGGTGTTAGGGGGACTGCGGGCACGCACTCAGACACATCAGGGGTTCTAATTATGCATTGTGCATGTATTTTGACGTTTCCTCTTTTATCTGTAGAGTAAAAAAACCAAATAGTCAGAGAAAAGGTGGCTCAGGC
This sequence comes from Glaucomys volans, assembly GCA_020662805.1. Classification (NCBI taxonomy): domain Eukaryota; kingdom Metazoa; phylum Chordata; class Mammalia; order Rodentia; family Sciuridae; genus Glaucomys; species Glaucomys volans. The sequence goes on from JAJEJO010052961.1 coordinate 15,247, forward strand.
CACAGCCTGGCCTCACTGGGCAGAGCCAGGGAGATTAAGAGGGAGGGGAGCCCTGGTCAGTGTGCCACCACTTGGACACTGTAACTTGCCTCTTGCTGCTACCTGGGTAGGCCATTTGTCCCAGGCTTGCGCCTGTGATAGCACTTTCCTGCTGCTCATTCTGAGATGTCCCAACCTGATGGCGGACGCTGGTGAGGGAGGGGCCCAGCCCCAGCCTGTCATTCTGGTCCCAGGCCTTTGCCTGGGTGGAGCTCCTTCAGGGTGGCTGCCCCAGCCCTTTGCATGGCCACCCCTTCTTGCCTTGAATTCAGGGCTCTGCCAGGGTCCTCTCCTGGGGGAACTTCCTCCTGGCACCCAGTCCATAATGGCCCTGTGACCTGGGCATGTGTGGCCTGCAGCCCCGTCCCCGTCTCAGGACAATCACACCATCTGAAATGACCCAGAGTATGAACTGACTTAGGGACCATCTCTCCCCGTCCCCACCTGGGTGCAAGTTCCACGGTAGAGACTTGCTTCTCTGTCCCCAACACAATGGTGGCATCTGCACAGAGGCACTGCTGGTGCGTGATGGGGACACTGGCATCCAAGTCTGGGCTGAAGTCCTAGCAGGGCCATTCACGGGCACTTGGCTGCGGGGCATGAGCCTCCTCTGGGGTCAAGATTTCCTCCCGTCTGGAATGGGGCTGATACTCTAATATCCTCTACTTGTCCCTGATGGGGACTGAGATAGAGGTGACACACAGCACCGTGTCTGGCCTAGACAGAGCGATGGGAGTAGAAGCCACCACACCGCAGCTGCTGCCACCCTTGGGAAGGTGGTGCAGGGCACAGTGACAGGCGCCTGGCACTCCTCCCCGTGACAATGCTCCCTGCCTGCCAGCTCTTCCCGAGGCCTCCCGGGAATCATGTCACTTGCTTCTCACCACCATGCCTGCCTGTCCCATTCCACAGGCCGTGGTGGGCTGGGACTTGATGGGAGGTTCCAGAATCCACTCTTCTTGCCTCTGTGCCACATTCTTCCTCTGGAAAAACCAAACGGGAAATAGCAGTGAGATGTGGTCACATGAGCGGCGATGCGGAGTGGGGAGCTGCCCGTGCCTACTCATCAGGTAAGCACTCCGGCATCCGGGGAATCTGAGCAACACTCCGGAAGCATCTCCAGAGCAGCACCTGTGCCCCCAACAGAAAGCGCGTGGCCATGGGGGGCGCAGGGTGGCACTTTCCCTGTGTGCACGAGACAGGGCTTGTTCGAGTGGCTTTGAAGAGGTGGCTTCTGCCAGGCCCAGCTGGAAGCGGACAGGAAACCGGCCACATCCCTACAGGTGCTCTTTACCTCGATTCCCTGGACTTGGCACGGCCTGGTGCTCCTGCAGGGAGGTCGTATTCCAGGCAGTGACATCCAGCTGGCTCCCCACGGCTCTTCTCTTAATGGACAGAGCCTCGTGCTGTCCGAGTGAGGCTCACCTCTTCCAGGGACGGCAGGTAGAGGGGCCAGGACACAGGACAGCAAGCTCCAGTCAGCAGGGAGAATGGGGCTGAAGTCCAGGTCACGCCTTGGAGTCGCCTCCCTCTTTCTATCCCTCTACCTGATGGCCAGAATGCTGGCTTTGTGGGAGCGTCTTGGGCCACCTGGGCTGGAGGGACACCTGAGAAAGGTAGAGACACAGAGTCTGGCCCTCCCCTTGGAGCCCCAGGGCTCAGGTAGGGATGGAGGAGGGAGCAGCTCAGGGTTCAGGAGAGGCCTCCTTAGACCTCCTTCGCCTTTCAGGACCTCTTCCCTCTCTCCTCTCACAAACCGTGCTGCCCATCGGGCTACATGCCCCCTGGCTGGTGCACACCAGGTCAGGATGGGGTCACCATGATCAGGAGAGGCTGTTCCGCCACCCAAGGGTCTGCTCATCCAGTGGGGTGCTCTTCTCAAAGTCCCAAAGGATGGCAGGATTTGGGGCAGAGCAGACACCAGGACTTCTCTTGGCTGGGGCTCAGGGGCCAGTTCTGTAGGAGGGGACTCCAGGGGGCCATGGATGCTGCCATTGAGCAGCAAGCTCCCTGATTGACATGGATTCTAGCTCACCTGGGTGTCTGGGGAGGGAAATGGGGCCCATGGTTGGGACTAAAGCTCCTCCTGCACCCCAAGCCTGGTGGTCAGGACCTGGGTTTTTCCAGCACAGGAAGAACTTCTAATGGTGGGTGGGGCCACCTGGGAAGGGGGCTCACTGCCATGGGGAGCTATTGAGAGGCGGGCGACGCCTGGCTGGGATGCTAGGAGGGCTGGGAGGGGGCCAGAAGGCCTCCAGCCTGAGTGATGGTCCTTCCACGGAGCCGGGACCTGTGAGAGGGTGGGTGCAGCCCGGAAAGCCAGGTCCACTGCCCCGCACCCTGCCCTTCCCACGGGGCTTGGTGCAAGGCAGCCACTAGACGAATGCCCCTGGAGGAGGGGACACTGCATCCCCGTGGTCACATTAGATGCCCACTCTTGGTGGTGACCTTTGAGGTTTCAGGGTTGGGGTCCCTGGATAGCAGAATGATCCACGTCATGAACTTTCAGAGCATGGTGTACATTTCCACGCAGCCTGCCTTGCTTCCAGTATTTTTTAATAAATTATAAAACTCACATGGAAAAAAATGATGCCCAGAGTCCCCTTGCTTGTCCTTAGCCACATGATGTCTTCTGGGCTGTGACCATGGCCCTGGGCTGTGGGGAGGTGGGGCAGTCTGTCAAGGGAAAGCAGTTAGTGTATTTCTGACTTCAGGGTCCCTCGCTCGTCCCCAACCTGCCCATGATCCTGTGGAACAGGGCCAGCCATCCAGGTCATCCCCCTGTCTCCAGCACCAGCACAGGCACCTGTGGCTGCCCCTTGGGTGTCTGCTGGATGAGTGAGTGGGAGGGAAGGAAGTGGCTTTGAGGAGCCGAGAGGTCACATTAGGGAACCTTGTCAAGCTGCTCACGATCACGTGGGCCACTGTCACCGCTTCATTTGGTGCAGTTTATTGTCTGGAGAGCCCAGAACATGAACTTGGCCCCTGGAGGCCCTTGAACAATGCGGACACCTTCTCATCTGCCCCGGCTGTGACTCCCCGGGGGCTTCCCTATTGGTCTCAGAGAGTCCTTCTCTCACCAAGTGGCAACCCCGGCTGGAAACTGTTGGCACAAATGACCTGGGGGGTGGAAAGGGCAGATGAGGGAAGGGTGAGTGGACGAGGCGCGAGGACCTTGGGGTCAGAGCTCCATCTGAAATGGCTCACTTCCTTCTCGCCAGTGTCTGTCCAACTTCATGTCCTGCTGGACCCAAACCTCATCTCTCTGGCCAGCACTGTCCCTGGGGAAGTGCTCTTCCTGTTTGCACTGTCTGATGGGGTGACCGCTAGCCACATGGGACTGCTGAGCCCTTGTCATGTGCTACTGGACCTGAGGAACAGAGCATCTAAGTTCAGTTTTAATTCAAATAAACTTGCCCCTGGCGGCCAGTGGCCACTGTGGAGGACAGCACAGGCCTCCATCCTGGCTCTGGTCTCTGGATGTCGTCCTCCCATCTGCCTGCACCTG